>CM060466.1:7101591-7401591 GCA_030544235.1 Lepturacanthus savala | reverse complement strand
TGTGCTTGTAGTGGAGTTTCTCCTGTTTAATTTGATGTATAGCTTCACTATATTTGTACATGATTAGTGGAGAAATCTCTGGAGTTTAACGGGGTAAGCAAAATACTGAACCCCTATTTTAGAGGTTTCAGACTGATTTTAGGTTCTCATATAAATAACATCAGCTACAAATGTCTAGATAAAACTACTGATCTGAAGACTTTCACATGAACCATTCATTTACAAAACAGGTGATGAACAATATGATTATATTTATTTATATATTAACACTAAAAGCTTCACATTTCTGTGAACAAATAGAAAATGTTTCACTTTATGATCCAGTGGACCGGATTTCACCCCTCTGTGGGCCGGTTCTGGCCCCCGGGTCATATGTTTGACAACCTGCTCCTATTTGCTCCCATGTACATGAATCAAATAAATGCAATGAAACAATCACTTTAGCTCAAATTTGCTGAACATAAATAACTGATATTTTAAAAGTAAGTGTTTTTATTCTGTTATTTTCTACTGAGAAGTAACAGGACCTCTGAAATAGAAAATTAAAGGGGTTAATTTTTTTATTCATTGCAATTTTCTGGAAGGAATATTACAACTTGCTGGAATAAATAAAAAAAAAAAAATAAACATTATTTATCAATTATTACAATTTCAGTTCTAAGAAATATCTCATCATTACAATGATAGAATAAAAAATCCAGTCAAAACACAAGATGTTAAAAGTCTAAATGATAAAGCAGAGTGTGTAAAGACTGTAGCATGAAGACGTGTGATGCATGATTAATATTTACCCTCAGGCAGTGATTTCTTAATGAGATTCTGGTGAGATTGAACATTTGTGATCTGTGAGACGTGGAAATCGAGAAGTGAGTCGAGTGTTGACTCGAGACGACCTCATGAAGGATTGTTGGTGATTTTACACCGTTTTGGTTTTATTGTAAAAGGTAATGAGGTTGTGAGAAGATTAATACATTGTGTGTGTGTGTGTGTGTGTGTGTGTGTGTGTGTGTGTGTGTGTGTGTGTGTGTGTGTGTGTGTGTGTGTGTAGTAACATCTACATGATCGTCGAGTCAAATTTTAAATACTGGGATGAATCTGACATGTTCTGCCACACTTTTAATGTGTGTTTTTGTTAAATTTGACCCTAAGGATCAATAATTGGAGACACTGCTCTGCTGAATATATCACCAAAATAAATAAATCAGGGCATTTTAGTGAATGTAACCTTCATTTTTTGATGAAATTCTTCCTGAAAGTCTCAGTAGGTTGGATAAACTGTCAAATGCATTCTAGCTGCAAAGCTGTGGTGACAACATTCAATGAAACACAAAGTTAAATTCAGTTAAAACACATTTCTACATGATTTTGCCTCAATTTAATGCAAAAAATAAGGTGTTTTCTCACTATTCTCCCAAGTTATGATGCTTTATTCGTTTCACCATATGAAAACATATAAAAATCCAATCAAAATCAATAGTTCTGTGATGGTTTCAGTACTAGTTGGTGATCAACAAGCCCAGAACCTCAGTAGAACTTTCGGCTAGTCTCAAAATTCTGGATATTTAGCATCATGACACATCTTAATAATTTGAATTAGTCAAATCAATGGTTAGTACCAGACTGAAGTTTCATCATCGTTAAGTCCAACAGGTAAAAGCTGCACGATGGAAATCATTCGTTTTATTGAGCTTTCAACCTGTCCTTCATCTCCGCTCCACGTTACGTCTCCTGTGGATAATAAAACCTATTACCTCAGCTTCTCATAACGTCTCTGTTTAGCATATAAACGTTGTAGAGAGCGCTGGATTGTCAGCAGACGCCTTCAGTTCAGGGTATTTGTGTCGAAATGATTCCTGTACGTCGCTGACTTGTGTCGATTGTTGTGCACACGTTTGACTCCAGTGTTACAACGTTAGCCTCAAAGTATAATTTCCTTTTTATTTCAGCCAAATTGAGATATTTGCATAATTTTACTCTCTTGCTATTGCTGCATTATTCTTTTCTTCTGCTTATGTCATTAGCCAATCACATTGGTTGATACAAGCAAAATGTCAGAGAAGAAGAAGAAGCTATATTTCTTCAGTTTTCTAGACATTAAATGTAATTTCAGTCAATGTATTTAAATTTAAAATGACCATTTTTCTTCAAGGTGTGATATACACCACCAGTCTAAAGTGTTAGAACACCTTGGTTTTTTAGTTTTTCTATAAATTGTCCTAGTTTAATGTGTCATGTGACAGATGATGATGGTCTGATGTGGATCATGTTGCTGTAGGATGAACTCCTGACTAACTAGGTCTAGATCATGGGGTTCTGCTTAGTTCTAGAGCTCTAGTCCTAGAAAAGACCCAGACATCAGGTTTCATCCATGCTGATATACAGACGGGGGTTAATTAACCAGAGAAACTTGGTTGGATCAACTTTACACTTTATTTAAGTCCATTACTGCAGAACAGCTGGATGTCTAAGTTGTTAACTATTACTTGATTCCTGAACATTGATATCTGTCTTTTTTGGGTCGTTGGGTAGTTAACTGATTATTTTTGTACCATTTAAATGTCCCATATTCTACACTTTACTGTTTTTTATTTGGAATTTTAACATCCCTAAAAGATTTGAAGTAGCAAAGATCATCTCAGTATAGTTTCACTTCTTTTCTCCAGCTTCTTTCTAAGCCTCTCCTCCTCCTCTTTAAATGGCTGTTGGTGGTGACTGTATAGTAGTGACATCACAACTTCACATAAGTCATGACTGCTTGTTTTAAGGCTCAGTTTCTGAATACAGGCTGTGTATGTTTCTCTGTGGATTGAGTGTTTTTAAACATGGGACAGTATTAATACACTCTCTCCTGTCATATATACAGTAAAATATATGTAGGGCTCTAATAAATCTATTTCATTGGAATTAAACTGATTACATTTCAATAAAATGTAGAAATGTGTGTTTTAAAGTGTTAGAACTGTAGTGTGGTTCATATTTATGGAGGACTAAAATGTTTTAAGTTGAGCCACAAATTTGCCATTTTTAATTTTTTAGACAATTGATGATACGTCTATTTATTTTTCCATATTTGTTCATACATGTAGTTGATTTTAGTATTAAAATAACATTAAAAACAATAGATTTAATAAATACCAATGAGATTTGTAAAACGTTTGTCTCAAATATGACTTATTTAATAGGCTATGAGGCTAAAGGTAAGGAAAAGTGAGGTGTTTAAATTGTTTGTTTTGTTCAACTAATGGTGTACATTGGTTGGACAAAATAAAATAAAAATAAAATAAAATAAAAATAAAATAAAAATAAAATAAAATAAAAATAAAATAAAAATAAAATAAAATAAAATAAAATAAAATAAAAATAAAATAAAAATAAATTTAAAAAAATAAAAAAATAAAATAAAAATAAAATAAAATAAAATAAAAAAATAAAATAAAATAAAATAAAATAAAATAAAAATAAAATAAAAAAAATAATAAAAATAAAAAAAATAGTAAAAATAAATATAAAATAAAAATAAAATAAAATAAAATACAAATACAAATAAAATAAAATACAAATAAAATAAAAATAAAAAAATAATAAAAATAAAATAAAAATAAAATAAAATAAAATAAAATAAAAATTAAATTAATTTAAATTAAAATAAAATTAAAATTAAAATAAAATAAAAAAAAATACCAATGTGAATGTAGTTCAACATCTAGTGTTGAATGTACCATTAAAGTGCAGCTGTGTTTAAAATAAAGAGTGAGACCAGGAGTGAAACCAAAACCTTATAATAATTTTTATTTCGATGCAGTGAGAACATTTTATAAACAAAATCAAAATGTTAAGAAGAAGATTAAAAAATACCAAACAATCTAAAAATAAATAAAAAATACGAATGTGATTTTTAAAAAATGTGTTTTTCTGTTCTAAAGAAACAATAAATTATTACTTATAGCATTAATTCTATGGGGCTAACGACGTATTTCCCATCAGGAAAAGTTTGAACAGCAGTATTACTGGTTGACTCACCCAGAAACCACTTTGACTTTTCTTTTTTTAATGAATTAATATTTTTATTTGGATCTAAGCAGCAGGAGCAGAGTCCCAGGTGCTGCTGCACAACCTCTTATCCGCCTGGATTCTTGAGGAGATTAATAATTAGCTTTAGTTAATTGACACACGACACTCGAGCCCTTGATGAGCAGCTTAGCATAAGTTGAGGTAATTATTTCAAGCTTACCGTTCAAAGGGATATTAAAGAGATTTGGAGAAGTGGATTGTTTGGAAAAAAAGAAAAGGTGCGTTGTGACTTTTCAACATCAGAGTATGAGGCTTCATTCACAGGTGTTTTCATAGATTTCTGCTTTAGTTGAATAAAATAAAATGAGGATGTGTCTGTCTCCTCTTCTTCTCCAAGTTGATAACCAAAGTTTCACAGCTGTGCCTCAGCCGTGCTGTTTTATTATTTCATTTATTTTATATTATTGAAACCCCAGGAAACATATTTATTATAATAAATATGAATGAATCTTTAAATGTCAAGCTTTAAGTTCTCTATGATCCATGCCACCAGTCTCCAACATTCTCATTCTGAGTAAAAACTTAGTAAAGTACAGTCAAAAAAAAAGTGATTTAGCATTTCTTATGTGTTTCTCTGATATATTTTATGAATAATATTAATTTTTTACAGTGTTATTGGATCAATTCTTTTAAAAATGATAAACAGACACAGTCCTGTAGGTCAATACACACAGATGAGTCTCACACCTTGAATAAAAATCTATAATAATAATCAATAGATTTAACAAAAAAAAAATGTTTCGCGTGTGTGTGTCTGTGTGTGTGTAGGCGCGTGTGCGCGGCGAAGTCTCATGACTTTTACAGGCAGACGCAGACTGGTTTGCATTCAGACATCCACTCTGACCTTTGACCCCTCCGTGTAATAAGGATCTGGATTTGTTTCCTGTGCGTCATTAGCATCAAACGCTCTGATAATTACAGCACTGCAGACGAGGGTGAAAATGACGAGCGAGAACAGCAGGATAATGATGAGATGTGACCACGTCTGCATAGAAGAACACACCTCTCTCTACCTCTCTCTACCTCTCTCTACCTCTCTCTACCTCTCTCTACCTCTCTCTACCTCTCTCTACCTCTGTCTCTCTCTCTCTCTACCTCTCTCTACCTCTGTCTCTCTCTCTCTACCTCTGTCTCTCTCTCTCTACCTCTCTCTACCTCTGTCTCTCTCTCTCTACCTCTCTCTACCTCTGTCTCTCTCTCTCTACCTCTGTCTCTCTCTCTCTACCTCTGTCTCTCTCTCTCTACCTCTCTCTACCTCTGTCTCTAGGGAAGCAGCAATAGGAAGAGAAAACCGAGGTCGGCATTTAATAATAACAGTTTATTTAATAGTAGGAAAAAGAAGAGGTAGCAATATCCAGCTCTGAAAACAAATAGGAGACCACTGCATTTTTATCTGGAATCACCTTCTCTACATGTATTCCAGTCATTTCTGTTGAATTTCAACACATGAACACCTCATTCTGCTTAAAGAGGAACCAGGAGTGGAATAAAATCACCAAGAACAATGATAAAGACTGTTGAGAGCATGAAAACTGGGGTTAAAAATAAAGGTTATTGCAGCAAATATTGATTTATGAACTCTTCTTAAGCGTAAACATTAGTATTATGTTGTTTTAAATGTCCTAAAATATTATATTGTATTTGTTATTTTGACCATTTGTCATTTTCAGCAAATAAATGCTCTAAACTATAATATTTTTATTGTCATTAGTTTATAGACTCAAACAAAAATGTTCTTTTTGCCAAATCACACACCTATAAGTAGTAAAATCAGAATATCTGATAATTTTGCAGTGGTTTCTTATTTTTTGTCCAGAGCTGTAGATCTAGAAGTAAATATGAATTATATAATATAAATACTATGTATAAGAGAAAACAATAAAAGCACATACAATGAGATAGTAAATTATACAGTTCTCATGTTTTTCAGTTCTAAGAAAATTCAGATTTTTCATTTGAAGTATAAAAATATGCATCACAGGTGTCTGCATTTATTTTTCCAGTAAGAATTTAGACTTTTTTTACTGCATCGTATGGAAAAACCATCAAACCCCGACTCTGCAGTGAGGACTTCAGTCTGTGTGTTTGCTGCTCTGTCGTATGTCAACATGTTATTAGGACGCACGCTTCAATTTCCGTGGAAAATTCCCATCGGAAATCTCGTCTCATCTTCACGTCGTGGCCGTTTGTTTCTGTTGTTTCCACGAGTTCATTTCCCCCCCGTCAATAACTGCTGCATTAACTCGATGGATGCTCCGTCGGAGGCCGGCAGACGCCACATCTGGCTCTGAAAATGGACGAGGTTGATCCACGTCCTCGGTTGTTTTCCCCTCTTTTTTTTCTTTCTTGACCTTTACGTCCTTCATTCCGCTGTGTTGTGATTCTCTTGGCGGGGAAATGCCATGATTTTCTTGGCGGGGGAAGACCCTGTCCTCTGGACTGATATTTGACCTTATCTAAAACCAATACCTCTCTCATTGATTAGAGTCCGTGCTGCAGGAGGCGGCATCAGATCAGAAAGTCAGGAAACTCTGGAAGCTTGACTTTTATGATGGAGATGATTGACTTTGACGTCTGTCGAGGCAGCAGCTGGATTCCCTCAGTGTGGAGGACTTTTATTTTATTACGTTTACTGCAGCGTATTATTATTTCCTGTTGTCGCCTGTCTGAGGCGGTGGAGATGTCTCGTTAACTCAGTGATGGAGGAAGCTCATAAATCGATGTGTTCGTATCATATTATGCAACTTGGAAAAAGCATCAGAGTTATTTAATAATTAATAATCTGTAACGCTGCAGTGATTAATTTACTCCTAAGATCAAAAAACATTTATTCTAATCTCATACCTGCAAATTTATGTTCAGTCACAACAAAAAAAAAAAAAAAGTTATTTTGAGATTTATCTTGTTATTTCAAGATTTGTTATTTCTATTTATTCCTTGTGGTGTAATATTTTATTTTTTTACTTTAATTTATTTTTTTAACTCATTATTATAAGATTAAGTCAGTATATTGAGATATTAAGTCGTTATTTAAATACATTTCATGTGGTGTAAAAAAAAAAAACCTTTAAACTTTTGAGATATTATCTAGTTATTTTGAGATATTATGTCGTTATTTTAAGATATTAAGTCATTATGAGATATTAAGTCGTTATTTCAAGATGTTAAGTTGTTATTTCAAGATATGAAATAATATTCTCAAGATATTAATTTGCTATTTCATATTAGGTCGTTATTTCAAGATATTAAGTCATTAATTCAAGATATAAAATAATATTCTCAAGATATTAAGTCGTTATTTCAAGATATTATGTCATAATTTTGAGATATAAAGTATTTTTTTCAAGATATTACGTCATTGTGAGATATTAAGTCATTAATTCAAGATATAAAATAATTCTTTCAAGATATTAAGTTGCTATTTGATATTACGTCGTTATTATGAGATATTAAGTCATTATTTCAAGATATTAAGTAATTATTTTGAGATATAAAATAACTTTTTCAAGATATTAAGTCATTATTATGAGATATTGAGTCGTTATTTCAAGATATAAAATAATTTTTTCAAGCTATTACTTCGTTATCATGAGATAAGTCGTTATTTCAAGATATTAAGTCATTAATTCAAGATATAAAATAATTTTTTTCATGATATTAAGTTGCTATTTGATATTAAGTCGTTATTTCAAGATATTAAGTCATTATTTCGAGATATAAAATAATCTTTTCAAGATATTACGTCATTTTCATGAGAAATTAAGTTCTTATTTCAAGATATTAAGTCATTATTTCGAGATATAAAATAATTTTTTCAAGACATTACGTCGTTATCATGAGTTAAGTCGTTATTTCAAGATATAAAGTCATTATTATGAGATATAAAATAACTTTTTCAAGATATTAAGTTGTTATATTGAGATATTAAGTCATTATTTCCAGATATTAAGTCGTTATTTCAAGATATTAAGTCGTTATTTTGAGATATAAAATAACTTTTTCAAGCTATTAAGTCGTTATTATGAGATATAAAATAACTTTTTCAAGCTATTAAGTCGTTATTATGAGATATACAATAATTTTTTCAAGATATTAAGTTGTTATATTGAGATATTAAGTCATTATTTCCAGATATTAAGTCGTTATTTCAAGATAGTCAATACAATAGATAGTAATTACTATCTTGTAATAGTAATTACTATAGATAGCAATTACTATATTAAGAAATTATTTTGAGATCTAAAATATTTTTTTCATTATTTCGAGATCTAAATTCATATTTTTAGGACATTAAGTTATTTCGAGGTAACATTATGCTGTCTTTTTTTTTTACAAATATCTGGAAATAAGGAAATAAATCTAGAAAATAACTGAATAAAAACAAGTGAATTTAAAACAAACACATGGATTTTTTCACAGAGTTCAGGGCTTCAGTATTGAAGTGAACAGGGTCGAACATCAAACAACAACAAATACAATATAAAATTCACATTAAGACATTTTTTTCCGAGGATAAATGCGTTATTAAGTGTTTTAATAGATTGTTTCTGCAGCGGACGAAGTAACTGAGGAGAAACGCGTCTCATTCATAATCTTTTGTCCGTCGTTTTCTCCTCTTGCCTCCGTGCAGGATGTACGATGTCGGAGGTCAGCGGACGGAGCGCAGGAAGTGGATCGGATGTTTCGAGGACGTGAGGGCGGTTCTGTTCGTGGTGTCGCTCAGCGGCTACGACATGACGTTGGTGGAAGATCCCTCCATGGTACAGGCTGCACTCACACTCAATACTTCCATCCTCCACTCAGGTTAAATAATCAACGGGCGTCAAACTGACACGTTTCTTCCCATCGGCCACATCAGTGTTATGGTTTCTCTGACCGTAAAGATCATATAAATCAATCTAGTTGTTATCATATTACATAGTTGTCCATTTATATAACCAATAATTAGTTAGTTGCTGGTGTTTGACAAGTTTTTTTTATTTTAATTTGAAAAGTATGGCCATATTGTTTTATATTGTTATGATTTTAGCATCTAATTATTAAAAATGTTGCAGAAAAACATGATCAAACAAGAATATGCTGATAACCACTGTTAACAGTTTTATTTATTTATTCTATGGATTTCAAAGTATCTATGGTTTGGATCTATGTGATTATTATATAATAACAAGGCTGCAACTAATGAGTAGTTTGGACATTGTCTTCTTAAAAATGACTTGAATCGATTAATTGATTATCAGAATAGTTGGTTATTATTATAATAATAATTGCTGCAGCTTTAGTTTAAATTCTCTCGATATGGCTTCATTATGACTCACAATTGCTTGAATCTGAAGATTAGAGCTGCCAATCAACTATTTTGTTATCAATCTATCAATTAATTAAATGATTAATCGATTATTTGTTTGGTTCATGTTTACCAAAGCTGCAGATTCAACCTAAAATGTTTACTATAGAAAACTAAAGAAAGCAGAAAATAATCAGGTTTGAGAATCTGGAACCAGAGAATCTTTTTAAAAATGACTCAAACCGATTAATTGATTATCAAAATAGTTAACGATTGATATAATAGTTGGCAACTAATTGATGAATCGTTGAAGTTCTATATAATAATATAAATAACTAATGGGAAAAATGGAAACTTCCTCTTTTAAACAACATTTGTGGCTGATAGAGAACAGCTTCCAGAGTTCCAGCCTCATCTCCGTTTATTGCTCCAGAGGGGCCACAGGAAACGAGGAGTCGGGCCAGATTCGGTCCGCGGGCCTCGGGTTTGACACCTGTGAAGTAGATTGCTCTCCGCTCTTCGCTGCTCTGACTGTCGCTGTCTTCTCTCTGCAGAATCGTCTGCAGGAGAGCATGAAGCTCTTCTCCTCCATCTGCAACAACGTCTTCTTCCGCAGCACGTCCATGGTGAGAAATCCAACGATAAAACTGATAAAAACACCCAGTGAAGAGTAAAGTTACAGTCGGTTGCAACATAATTCATGTAAAAAATGAGGGTGCAGATAAGATTTTAAATTGGAACAGATCTATTTGAATTAGATTGAGATATTGCTGATAAAAAGAAACGTCAGAGACCAGCGGAGATTTTAAGAATCGCTGCTGTTAACGTTGAGGAGTTGATGTCGTTCTGTTGATGGTTCATGATGTGAAATGTCGTCCTGAAAAAAACAACTTGAATGAATCGTTTCCGTTGGTAACACCTAAATGAATTAAGTTGAGATTGAGTTAGAGTTACTGCATCTTATTGCAAATTAAGTTGGAGTTACTTGAAAATTAATGAATTGGAGTTACTCCAACTTATTTATTTAATTTCAATGAACTTAATTCATTTACCGTATTTTCTGGACTATAAGTCGCTGCGGAGTAAAAGTCGCACCGGCCATAAAATGCATTATAAAGAAAGAAAAAACATATAGACGTCGCATTTCTGGGGGAAATTTACTTGATAAAATCCAACACCAAGAACAGACGTGTCATTTAAAATTTAAATGATGAATAATTAAAATAAAAATAGTCAACACCAGACTGAACGGTGCTGACGTTACATGACACAACTGAGAACGTGTCTGGTGTGTTAACATGACATATTAAGAGTTATTCTGATAACTACAGCATCAATAACATGATAAGAATTTACCAAAACCATCCGTGTCACTAAAACCCAATGAAATCTTCATCCTCGGTGTCACTTTTCATCAACTCCTCTAACTCTGGAGGTAGAAGATGCAGCGCTTCATCTTCTACGTCGATGACGTCATATTTTACTACTTGCAGCTTTTAATCTGCAGAATATGATTTTCTTTTTGGTGCCGTTTTTGTTAAGTCCTAACTTAACTTTGTTAAGTTACCGCCATTATCAACACAAGCCTAGAGCGCCCTCTTGAGGTTTAGTGTGGAAATAACATATGAAATAATATACCTGTAATAATGTGTAATAATTTCACACATAAGTCGCTCCGGAGTAAAAGTCGCACCCCCAAACTATGAAAAAAACGTGACTTATATTCTGGAAAATACGGTAAATGTTGCCACTTGAAACTATTCAATTAAGTTGGTTCAACTATTTTCTCCTGAACATTAAAGGACATTCAGTCACGTTTGCTGTGACCCCATGAAACCAAAATAACACCGATGTGTTTGATGAATGCTGTTTACACACACACACACACACACACACACACACACACACACACACACACACCAAGCAGCAGTCTTTTGTCTGTCGTCTGCCGCTCGTAATTAAACGGTGAGCTGTAATTAAGGAGATCTTTGGTGACATTTTTCCGGTAAATGATCACATTAACCCTAGAACAGTAACGTTAATATTAGTAACAGCATCACTAACAGCGGGTATATTTTACCTGATATAATATCCCAGATAAAATAACATATAATTTCTGTAAAAGTACAACACTGAAAGTCAAATTGTAGTACTCTTCTTTAATTTCCAAGTACCAAAGGTACCAATTTCGTTAATTGAGATTATATGAAAACCCCAGACAACAAGAAAAACTGAACCAATATCTTAAATCTTAAAAAGCAACTTGCACTAACGCACCTCTGCCGGTGAAATGGTGTTTTTTTTTATTTTAGAACTTTAAAGAAAATTTATTTCCGGCTTCATTAAAGCCGAATAGGCAATTAAATGTGTGTGTGACGCATTTATGTGCAGGGTTGTGTGTGGGCCTGGACATTAACATAGCTAACAGGCTCATTAAACAAAAGATTTAATGATACATTGGAGGGAAATTTGTAACCTCCACCTCAATTAACTCTTCACTGTGGCTGGTCAGTGATGATTCTATCCTACAGGAGGTGTTGCTCTGTTTCCTCCTCATTGAAAAGCTGCTCTACCTCATCCCTCCCTTGTTATTATCGGGACCTGTGTGTGTGTGTGTGTGTGTGTGTGTGTGTGTGTGTGTGTGTGTGTGTGTGTGTGTGTGTGTTGTTTTCGTGATCAAAACCAAGAACTTGGTTTTAGTTTTAATTGGTTCGACTACAAAGCGACAAAGTACCTGTGAAATATGAGGAAGGGCAGAGATTTCTGAGTCGTTGCTGAGTCCGTGCTCTGAGTAACACGATAATCCGATAAAAGGGAACGATCTGATTTTAACGCGTTTATGTGCACGACAGCAGTGAGAAAACCCAGGTCGACGGGATTTAGACGATGAGTTGAGCAGAAAACAACAAGCTTTTTTTTGTCGTTTGTTTTTTACAGCAAGCATCTGCTCCTAATCTCTGCGTGGGTTTTCCTCCTCGCCTACCTGAAACGATTGCTGGATTAGTATTTTTTACCATATTAAATTGATTCTACCCGTAGATCTGGGGCTGAATGATTTTAAGAAAAACTGGAATTTGTGATTTTTCTGGCAGATATCTGCTCTGCTTTTTAGAAACTGATGACCAGTTTACACTGACCGGACTTCAGAAAACCTGACCTCCTCGCACAGTACGCCAAGGGAGGCAGCATGCACGTGTAAAATAATTAACAAAAACAAAAGCCTGGGTCAGGAGAACTGCTAAAATATCTTAGCTTCGATGATCTCATGGTCCCGTTTCGATCTAACGTGATAGATCCATCAGGCCTGTACCGATTTACGCCATGTTTGCTGTCGTCTGAATCTGGTTACATATACGCTGATGTAAAAGAATGAAAAGAAAACCAGATAAACAGTGTATATGCACTGTAGATGAGGGATTATTGATGCAGGGTTGATTTGTTAGGTGGAAGGGGGCGTGGCGTTAGTGTCATTAATTAAATAAATTAATAATATGTGGAAATCAACACATAAAGGTTAATCTATTTACTTGCACATGGGGAATTTAGGAGTTTCCATTTTTTTTTCAATGCAGATAACTTTAAACTAATCATAAATACACTCTGTACATCACTAATGTGGTAAATGACTATTCTAGCTGCAAATGTCTGGTTTTTGGTGCATCAATATCTACATAGGTGTATAGAGGCCCATTTCCAGCAACTATCAGTCCAGTGTTCTAATGGAACAATGTGTTTGATCACTGCATCAGAAGGTTAATATGATAAACATTTCTGTTCATTTAACAACTCATTGTGTTAAATAAAAGTGTGACTTTTCATGGAAAACAGTGAATTGTCTGGGTGACCCCAAACTTTTGAACGGCTGTGTAAACTGCAATTTTTAAGCAACTATCTGAAGTTGCAGGGCGACACGTTGGAGCAGGGGTTAGCGCTGTTGCCTCACAGCAAGAAGGTCACAGGTTCAAGACCTCCTTGGTCCTGGGTCTGGGACCTTTCTGTGTGGAGTTTGCATGTTCTCCCCGTGTCTGTGTGGGTTTTCACCAGGTACTCCGGCTTCCTCCCACAGTCCAAAAACATGCTGAGGTTAATTGGAGACTCTAAATTGCCCGTAGGTGTGAGTGTGTGAGTGAATGGTGTGTGTGCCCCACGATTGGCTGGAGACCATCTGGGGTGTATCCCTGCCTCTGGCCGTAACGCGCTGGGATTGGCTCCAGCAGACCATGTGACCCTAATGAGGAATAAACAGGTATAGAAAATGACTGACTGACTATCTGAAGTTGTGTCATGTACTTGAGGTGTTCTTGCATATTTTGACGTCTACCTGCACATGTTTCATTGCACTTTTGAAGCAACTATCTCAAGTTAAACAAGTTAATCAGCAGCAGCACAGATGATGAAGTACTGCAACTTCAAAAATAGCCAGATTGTTTTTTTTATTGTTCATTCATTTCTACACTAGAGAACCAACAAAGCCATGCAGCATGCATACATATCTGTAGCTGTGATGAGAAACTAACACGTTTTTTTAATGAAACAGAATATCTGGGCAAGAAGTCGATAGGAAACTCAGTTCAAATGCTAAGTTTAGATGAGAACGTAGCTTATGCTATGGAGTCCAGATGTAGGATAATTAGCATCGTAGGTGGTGAATCAAACAGATGCTGCTGTTCAGCCTCATCATTTTTTTATTTCAGAGAGATGTAGACGAGGTGGAGGGCAAATCACTGCTGGACAACCTGTGGACAAAAACCAAGCTGCATTTAGCATTTTATTTAAAAACCAATAAAGGCTTTGGCTGTGTATTTGACACCTGAATAATCTGTTAACTCCAGAAATCAGATAATGATCAGTGTATTAGCGGCACGTGAACCTGCTTCAGTGATTGATTGCACGCTGACGTGTGGAGCCGGAATAATTGATCCTCCATCATCACATCATCCAAACAGCTATTGATTTCCATTGATATCTGTAAAGTGGCAATAAATGTGACCAGAATTTTGGAAACTGATTGATTGGTGTAGCATCGCTACATGGGAGTCGTCAAATCAAATTAACCTTGTTCTTCTTTCTCCTGATCCTCACATCGATTTTTCCAACCGGTTCCTTTGACCCGTGATGAGCTTCTCGAGTTCTCAACAGATCCTTTCTTTTTTTTTTTGTCGTTTCGATTGCAGATTTTATTCATGAACAAGATAGACCTCTTTCAAGACAAGATTCTACACTCTGGCCGACATCTGCGGTTATACCTGCCGCAGTTTAAAGGTGAGTCTCTGTTGACGTTTAGAAAATAAGACAAAACAAGTTTAATGTGGTTAAACGTCTTCTTTATACGACTTAACCCCGTTAAACTCCAGGATCCCCCTGTGGTGGGACCCTGAGATTGCTCCACTAATCATGTACAAATATAGTGAAGCTATACATCAAATTAAACAGGAGAAACTCCACTACAAGCACATATAAGTCATATTTACACACACCAAACACAACTCCAACACCAAGCTAATTAATTAACAAATATGAAAATCGGTATAGGATCATAAAGCCAACCCACTCGCCACATTTTGATGGCTAGCGCTCTGATACTTCATGTTATACAAACAAATGACATCTCATATGAAAGCTGAGACTGTGACGAGTCCAACGGTACCATCAGTGTAGCTTTATGACAGAAACTCAGTAAACTAAAAGCCAAAAAGTCGCTTGTTTGAAGCGACTAACAAAAAATGTGTTTTTTTGTTGCTGTTTTGGGATAAAAACTTTTATTGGAGATCAATAAATGGTCGTTTAGTGTCGACCAACATCTGTGTTTATTCCAGATATACCCTACTGACTATGGGTATGTCCTAAACCTAAAAAAGGGCTGGAGTTCAAGGGGTTAAAGGTGCGTTCAAGAACACCTCGCTAATTCTGAAATCTTCAACCAAGAAGGTTTAAAACAGAGAAGTTTAAAACACACCTGTCTTTACTTTCTAATTCGTTCACTGCAGAATGTTTAATATTCAGCATAACAACACAAAACCACAGATTCCAATCTTTGAAAATCCATAAAATAACTAAAATTGTAAATAGTGCTTATCATCATATTCTTGTATGAGTTTCTGATGATTATAGATGTTTTGCTGCAGCATTTTTAACGATCACATGCTAAATTCATAACTTCTGATTTCTGAATTCTGGAGAGGCAATTATCTATTCTAATAACAGGTAGATATATTTATATAATCTCTACAACCAGAACTTTGAGGGAAACCATAACACTCATGTGGCCCCGGAGGAAATCAAGTCTAATGCCTCTGATTTAATCTGTTAAAATCCTAAACCCCCTTTGAGTTTCATGCATAAATCACAATGAGAAAACCTCAGCTCCAACACTGAATAGTATTTATATTTGTAGTAAAACACAATGTTACTGTTACATCAATATATATAATCAATATTTACATAATAAACACAATAGGAAAATAGTTTCATATAATATGTATTTATTCAAATTCAAGCTGTTTGATTATTTAATTGAATCCTTTATAATCTTCTTTTTAAACATTTTACAGAATATATTCATGTTCTATAATGATCCTCAGTGTGATTTCATTGATTTTATGGACAAATAATTGAATTTGAACTTTGCATTGCAGATAATTTATCTTATTTCAAGTTTTTTTCTGATTCAGGTCAGTTTGATCTTGTTTTACATTTTAAATGAAGTACAATAACCTTCGTGGTTGTAGAGATATTCCATATTTACTATCATTTATAGCAGAAAAACTGAAAAATAGGCCTAAGTGTTAAAGGTTAAGCTTGTAACTGGAAGGTTGTGGGGTCAAACCCGACCAGGGGGATAAATTCTGGGTGTTTTTAAATGTTTAAAAAGAAACTCAGCCACTGGTTGTGTTATTTGTGTGATCAGGGTTTTTGTTTCCACTCTGCTCATCCCTTTGCTCTGTGGAGTTCCCTCCTCCGCTCTGCCCTCATGCAAATGTCAATATAAATGCTAAAACTCTTGGGATTGGGGTCAAGCAGCAGAGCAACGTTCATTTCACACTGACCTCACATACGATGATTAGTCGGATACACATCCAGAAGAGAAGCATTTTTATGTGTGTGTAAGTGAAGACGTCTTCTCTTTTCTTCTCTTTTCTTCTCTTTTCTTCTCTTTTCTTCTCTTTTCCAGGTGCAGACTGCGACGTGGACTCGGCCGCCCGCTTCATCGCCGCCACCTTCGTCTCTCTCAACGCGGCGCCCAGCAAACTCGTCTACCACCACTTCACCACGGCGACCGACACCTCCAACATCCAGGTGGTCTTCCAGGTCGTCATGGACACGATAATCAAAGAGAACCTGGAGGCTGTGTCGCTCCTGTAGCGGCCGCCGCCACCTGTGGAACTTTGGATGTGACACAACAGACACTTTTTAACGGCACCGAACAGAACACGAAGATCATCTCATCCACACCCATCGTCTGTTTCCTCTCCTATAAGACGCTGATGGCTCTTTTCTGCTGTTGCATTTCATCCTCGGTGATGCTGCTTGTCTCTAAACACTGCAACACGTTGATTTCATGTAGCTTTTAAAGGAAAATCCTTGCTGAATCCTATAAACTTCTCATATAGTGCTGATGGGGATTTATATTTTTCTACTGTGCCATAAAACCCAAATCACACTATGAATAGTGATTCTTTTCTGTTGTTTTTGAAGAGTTGATATAGAGTCACGCAGTTTGTTTGTGTGTGTGTGTGTGTGTGTGTGTGTGTGTGTTTGCAGGAAACAGGGAGAGTGAGGATTTACTGTTTGTCCATTTAGTGTCTCTGTGCAGGGGTTCACTCATGCACACCGCCGCATGTTTTCCCCTCATCTATCACCGGGTCTCGTCCTGTGCGTCACACCCCTCCTAATGAGCCGCGGATCACTGTAAAAGCAGCGTGTTTACTCCTCAGCCGCACCTCCTTTCATTTTAATCTCTGCCTCTGCCCATTTCCCTCGACTCTCACCACTCAGCGGTGACATCGGGGGGGGGGCTGCACCAACCTGTTACAAGCCTGTGCATAAGAAAACTGACAAATTACATCCCCCAAAGCCTTTGGACGTGTGTTTTTCATTTCCTTTCTTTCACACCTGATGATTATTGTTCAATATCTCACAAACACACACACATAAAATCCCTAATTATCCACCGGGATGATGCCTCCTGTCTGTGATTTGTGTGGCATTAACTCTGCCGGGGTTCTGGCTGATTTGAAGACTCCCCTGAGCGACTCGCTGTGCAGTGGTGATATGGAAATGACTGATACGGTTCCTGAAAGTGACAGAACGGAGACAAACACCCCCCCAAGTGATGATGAAGTTGCTCGGCTCTCGTTATTTGTACTTCACATGTGTAAATATCTTGTTTTTTTTCCCCTTTTTCTTCAGTTTTTCCCTATTTTCAGTAACATTCTCGACTCAACTGCTGTTGTGTGCCTTGTAGATGATGTTCAGTTTTATACAGTGAATTGTGCTGAAGCTATGATGCAAAAATAAACGTGAGGGGGCCCAGTTTATTTCAGTTTTCTTCTTGGATAATGGATCATGTCAGTGTAAAGAGCTTTTTCCACTGTCCAACCTCCACTAGTTGCATATGTAAAAACAGATTTAGACACAAGAAGCTACCAGTGTTTGTTCATTTTAATAGATAAAATAAATAAAAGTACTTTACAAGAAATCTGCTCTGCAGTCAACCTTCTGGACATTTAATACATTTCGGTAAGGGGGTTACATGTCAGGGGTTAAACAATAAAGATGTGGAAACAAATCGGTTTCAACTAACATCTCTCACTTTTTTTTTCTTTCTTTTTTTTTTTACTCCTGTCTACCCAACCCAAGCAAAATATTGAGCAGTGATTGTTTTTTTTTGTTAAATAAGAAACATTCCGAGTCTGCAGCGGTCGGGTTTTTTCTCCCAGCTTCATCCAACCCTCGTTTTTTTTCCCCCCCTTTTCTTTAAATTTCTTCGTGTCCAGAGACGCGCTCTCATGCGGACAGACAGTCCAGGGAGTCCAGGGTGAGGAAGACGTCCGCCTTGCACTGGAAGGTTCCCGTCCCGTCCCGCAGCAGCTCGCAGCTCTTCAGGTTTGGGGAGATGTCCTTCACGCAGATGGCCTGGCAGGAGGTAAGGTGCAGCGATTAGAGGGTTCAGTGTTTACCAGTGGAAACCTGGGAACTCAATCTGCTTGTGGTGACACTGTTTACCTGAATTAACCGCTTTATAATGTGCCTGAACACTCACCGCCCACAGCCGGATTATAAGGATTATTATATGCAGTGTGTGAATTGGATCCATCTCATAATTCCCATACCCACCTACACATTTGCCTTCATTGTGGAGTTTTCCTGAGATAATTATGCAAACTTGTAAAAAGTTCTTCAGTTATAACAATACTGCTGCGCTTTGACCTACAGCTTGCATTTAGTTTGCGCCTTTTACGCACGAGTTAAACTTTCTGAAATTTTGATCTTAACCGTTTGTTTCCTTGTCATCAATGCACCAAGAACAAAAGTAAAACCTAAAATCTGTCAAACAGATGCTTACATTAAGTTATTTGTCACTTTCAAAGTTTTAAGAAGGAGTTCTTCCATTTAGGAAAGTGCGTTTTACGCGCCTTCGGTGTAAAAATGTAAAAAAAAAAAAAAGAAAAAAGGAACCCCGCTTTAACAGGAATAAAGTTTAAATAGTAAAATAATGAATACAAATAATAATAAATATAAATAAAGTTTGTAGACCCTAACAACACTCACCATGCTTTTGAGGATGGAGATCTGCCTGTTCGCCTCTGAAAGCACGTTGTTAGCCGCCGTCTCGCCGCTCTCCAGCAGCGTCTCTTCGGACTCGGACCTCCGGACGTACGGCGACCTCCTGATGCCGGACAGCAAACCGGAGGCGCGACCCACCGAGTAGTAACTGGGCCCGGTGGACTGCTTGTACCAGGCTTCAACGGGACGGCAGGAGATGAGCAGAGACACCCCGACGCACACCACGGCAAACCTCACCGACCTCTCCATGTCCGGAAGCGTCTTGGCACCGTTTTACGCAGGGCTGTTGCGCACAGTTCTTGGATCGGCAGCAGACTTTAACGTTTTGTTTGGTGATTGCGCAAACGTCAGCTGCTTATAAAGGCTGGCTGGGGGACGAGATCGTGACCCTCGACGTTCATCAAATCAAATTTGAGGTGGGCGGATGATGATTAGTCTTTATGCGGGAGGAGGAAAAAAAGACCGATTCGAATTGATCTGTTCGTGATGGTTTGGAGGAGCCTGGGGAGGTGTGTGTGTGTGTGTGTGTGTGTGTGTGTGTGTGTGTGTGTGTGTGTGTGTGTGTGTGTGTGTGTGTGTGTGTGTGTGTGTGTGTGTGTGTGTGTGTGTGTGTGTGTGTGTGTGTGTGTGTGTGTGTGTGTGTAGGGGGGAGGTTGGAGACTATAGAGACGTCATTCCTCCTCTGATGTGCGTGGAGGAAAAAGTGAAAAGGATTAATATCAGTGGCCCAGGATAGACATGGTAAGTGGCCAAAACTCACAGATTTCCAAATAGTTTATACATTTGATTGACTCAAATTCACCTGGATGTGTAAAAGCAACTTCGACAGCAGTGGAAAGCGACTTGATAAGATTAAGTGTTTTTGGGATTCGTGTCTTGGGGAAAAAAAACAAAACATAAATGCCATTTTTTTAAAAAATGAGTCAGCGCTCACCCACTGCTGCAACCACACAGCCGGCTCCCAAAGACTCCAGGAGAAAGGAAAATAATTAAAGACGAGCGGATCAATAAAAATGAGAGAATGATCGAAAATAATCCAAATTGTTTTAAGTTTCAGCGTCTTTCCACATGGACGGACCTGTGAATCAGTCTCACTTGAGAACGGAGCGTCGAGGGGAAAACAGGCCTTTATCAATACGGTCCCTTTCCCTGATTGATTAACTGACCTGGTGGGTCACGCTTCATCAACACCCCCCCCTTGTGTAATCAGTGGATCAGCAGAAAAAAGTGGTGGAGACTTTAACAAAGAGGCCTGCATCAGTTCAATTAAATAATCACAACATGGAACCATGTTGCTGTCTATAAAACAGAGTCTGGATGATGTGGAAATGAAACTTTAATGTATTGAAACGGATTAAAAGACCATTTATTTGAATGAAATGAACCAGTAACATGTAAAAGGACTGAAAACATGACATATATACATTATATGCTGCATTAAAGCAGCAATCACCTACAAAAATATACAACAAACGAATAGACATTTATTCGATGAATGCGTGCGTGCAGTATGTCAATCAAGATGAGTTAAAGTACCATTAGAGTCCATCAGAGCTCGTTGTAGAGGGGTCTGCAGTGCGGCTCCAGCTTGTCCTCCAGGACGTAGTCTGGTCCGCAGACCCAGGGGTCAGCCGTCTCCCACTGCCACTTCTGCAGACTCTGCCTCAGGCTCTGCAGAACGGCGCTGAGGGACGGGTCTGACGCCAGGTTCCTCGTTTCCAGCGGGTCTGTCCTGTGTTGAGGAAGCAGCATGAACAGTCAGGTCTGCAGCAGGAGTTTAGAAATATGAAGGTGAAAAGTCAACGTATTCCCCCCACAGGCTTTTATTTGGATTTTCTACATTTTATTCCCTCAAATAGCAATTTAAATAATGTTTTGTTCCAATGGACGAGTTGTTTTAAGGGTTAAAAATAGCTTATTAAGAAAAAACACTCTGAACCGATTCTATATTTTCCCTATAAATAACATCAGATTACATAGTTATTTCCAGGAAACTTTTAAAGAAATTATCAGGAAACTAAGAACTTGTAAAATAAAGTGTTAGAATAAAACTTTGATAGAGAAATAAAGAAAACAAAGATTACAAGAAACAAAGATTACAGATTTGAAGAATCTAGATTAATTATTAAAGATTGTATTTTTTTTTTTTTTAGAGAGATTACATTTTTGAAAGACAAAAAGCTTTTGAAGTTAATTCTAATTATTTTTTTTGCCAAGAAAAATCAAAAGATTAATCTGATTAATTGCAGAAAACAGTGGGAGCAAGAATCCCCTCTGAACAAAATGTGAATTTGTATTTGACAAACCAATAATACGTGATTCTGTTCTTTTCTGTTTGTTAGCAAGATACCTTAAAAAGTTTTAGCCGGATTTTCGTCAAATTTTTCAGCGAATGTTGGTTAAATGAACTGATGGTGAAATTTTGGTTATTATCCAGAAGAAATCCTGGATTCTGGATCACTTTATTGTTTGGTATCTGTAAAAAGGACTTTCAAGCAGACGCCATTGTTTGGGGCAACTTGGTCGTGATACCTGGCACATTTTATTTTAATTTTGAATCTGTGGTTTTAGTATGAATGACACGGTGGAGCAGGGGTTAGTGCTGTTGCCTCACAGCAAGAAGGTCACAGGTTCAAGACCTCCTTGGTCCTGGGTCTGGGACCTTTCTGTGTGGAGTTTGCATGTTCTCCCCGTGTCTGCGTGGGTTTTCACCAGGTACTCCGGCTTCCTCCCACAGTCCAAAAACATGCTGAGGTTAATTGGAGACTCTAAATTGCCCGTAGGTGTGAGTGTGTGAGTGAATGGTGTGTGTGCCCCACGATTGGCTGGCGACCATCTGGGGTGTATCCCTGCCTCTCGCCGTAACGCGCTGGGATTGGCTGGTACAGGACAACCATGTTGGGTGGGAGTCACAGAGGTCTGGATCCTCAGGGTGATTTTCTGATCATCTAAGTTCTAACGACACTATTGGCTGCCACAGACCTGGTGTCGTAGAGCTCCCAGCGCTCTCTGTAATAATACTGCTGCAGGCTTTTGAACCAGTGCGTCGGCTGACCCAGCCTGGTGCGGTTCAGCAGGTCCTGGAAGGTGGGGGACACGTACAGGTCCTGGTCGATGGGGAAGGGCATGCGGTAGTGCAGGTTGTGGAGGAGGTGGTACGCCCCCTGGTGGACGGAGCGGGTCGGGTAGTACATGGTCACCTGGAAGCAAAGAGGCAGCACATGACGTGTGTTTCTGACAGAGGTAGGGTTAAAAAAATCACTGTGAATTTTCAAAGTTGGAAACTTTGCATGAGAATTAACAGGAATATATGAGATATAGGTACACCCATCATACTTTACACACCAATTCACCCATTCCCTCAACAGATGGTTTTCACACTGGATATTAATCTACATTCATATGGATCTGGTGTTAACCAGGTTAGGAATAAACGGGAATAAATCTAATATCCATAAAATTGAAGGTTGGCCCTTAACAGAGAATTTTAAAAATATTTGGGGAAATATATCTTGTAGCATAAGAATAACAACACGTGAAGAAAATACTCAGGACTACTTTCTTCAGTGAGCCACTGGGCGGAGTGACACAGTGGTCAATTTTATTTGTATAGCTCTATATCAATGGGATTTACAGTTTGTAGACCAGCGACATGACATATCCTTTCCTTAGATCCCACATCGTACAAGGAAAAACTCCTTAAAAAAATTGCTTTAATGTGGTAAAAAAGAGGAAGAAACCTCAGGTAGAGAAACAGCAGAGGGATCCCTCTTCTAATGGGATGTCGTACTGAACTGCTGCACTAAACTGCTCTTTTGAGATCACTCCACCTTGAAAACAGTTCCATTTCGTAAAGTTCTGTTATTATCTCATAATGTGGTAAATGTGCAGGTGACAACACAGTGTTTAGAAGTTGTTGGAAACCAAAAAATACCATTAGCCGCATAATAGTAGCTGAAAATCACCCAAAAAATAGGCCATATTTTTGAGATCAAAGCATAAGAGTGTTGAATTGAATACTTTCCAGAAATTTACTGGGAATTTTCTATCTCTTTGCAACCCTACTAGTCAGAAAGCAGCGAACCTCGTGGAGCGACTGGCTGGCGTAGACGGTGTGCCAGTCCCCGGGCTCGGAGACCAGAGCGGGCAGCAAGGAGCGGCCGGTGAGGTGGACCGGACCTGCGGGACCACCGGGGAGCCGGTAGACCGGGTAAGGAATAGAAAACCAGTCCAGGATGGTGGGAGTGATGTCTGCCCAACAAACAAAGGACACCAGTCACAGGATGACAGAATAAAAGAAAAAACTAGTTCACATTTCAGTGTAATATTAATAATAATAATAATAACTTTTAAAGCACTTTTATACATAAAGATGTAGCATAAAGTGTTTCACATGTCCATGTTATTATAACACATGCTTGTATTTACAAGAATTCTAAGATGCTGAATATGTACTGATATAAAATAGTGTTTTATACCAACAAAAAACATGCATCTCTAAATATAATTAATTTAAACCTTTTTCAGAAGGAGTGGAGGGCTGAGACATGCACGGCTGATATTAACGTTGTACGTTATAAACTTGAAGACTAATCTAGTTAATGTGTTGTAATCGTCCTCTGGAGTAATATTTCTACTGTTTTGGTTCGGTTATTATGTTTAAATTTTCCCTCAGGGCTCATTTTCAGATAATCAAAACTCTTCTAATCTATGGACAATTACAAATCATGAGGTGTGTAACTGTATAATTGATATTTCCTTATTCTCATCTGTGTTTTGTCCTGTTTATTTTGTAACTTGTCTGTGACTCATTGTAACAGCAGGGTTTAAATAAAGGTTTGCTGAGCTGAGACCTGATGCATCGTCTCCCTCTAGTGGCCGAAGAAACACATCAGAGAAACTAGAAAATAGTGTTGAAACACTGTGTGGAAATCACAGTGAAGAGGAAATGCTTTTTGCTGAATTTGTCAAAATTCATATCCACACGGGGAAAATAACAGTGGACAAAATAAAGTATTTAAGCTTTTAATAATGAAAGTAGAGAAACTGGGAACACTGACTGCTGCTCTATAGCTTTAAAGGGTCTTAAACAATAGTCAGCAAGTTGTTTTTCTTTTTTAAACGGCCCCAAATCCTCCAGAATGTGTTTTTTGTCTGGTCTGTCTGCCTCAGTCCTGTAGTGTATGTATTTTTTTCTGGTCAGATCATATTTGTATTATAATAATTATTATATTTATAATTAATTATTAAAAATTGTTATTTTTTCCATTCTATTATGTGCTCGTCTCTCTCTTAATGTGTGTATTTTGGTCAGAACATATTACTTTTATTATAAAGAAAAATAGTTATTTTTTTCACACTTTATATATATTTCACACACATATGATTTTTTTTTTTAATGGCAGGATAATTGTTTGAACCTTGACCCCTTTCACTGACATTGAAGGCGTATTTGAAGAAGATTTTTTTAACATTCAGTGTGTGTGTGTGTGTGTGTGTCCATAAGTGAAAAGGGCGTTGGAGTAGTTTCTGTCGACCTGTTTTCTAAGTTCTATATAAATAAAGATTGATTGACTGATTAATTGGTTGATGAACAGGAGAAATGACACAGCGAGGAAAACCTCTCTTGGTCTTAATCCAGCCATTCACCCGTTTTAAAACATGAACAGAGAAGCTTTCCTTTAAGGTAACGAACACTTGGCTTCTCCCTCCCTGTTGTCCGTCTCTTACCCAGCAGACTGACGAAGGCCTGGCTGGTGTCCCCCCACCTCTCCCTGTGTTCTGGAGACGAGACCAGCATGGGCTCGGCGGTCCCGGAGCGGTACAGGTTGGTCCTGCCGTTAGGGAACGGGATGCCGTTGTCGGAGCTGTAGATGACCAGCGTGTCGTTCTCGTAACCGGCGTCTCTGAGCTCCTGAAGAACCAGACCGATACCTAGAGAGGAAATGTACACTATGACCACCTCTCTCGTCTCTCTGGCCTCTTTTCATTGTGTGTGTGTGTGTGTGTGTGTGTGTGTGTGTGTAGGTGCGGTTCACCGACCCTGATCCAGCCGGCTCACGGTGGTGTACTGAGCAGCCAAGTCAGCTCGTGCTGCAGGTGTGTCGGGTACGAATGGAGGAACCTGAAGGACCCGGGATGGAAAAAATCAATCTGCAGAGTTTGTGTCATTCAGCTGTTCCTTCATACTAATTTTTATTTATTTGTTGATCGTTTTGAAATTCTTTTTCTTCTACAAGTTTCTAAATTTTTCATCCTTTCTGCACCTTCGTGGCAACGGTTAGGGTCCATGCAAAAGTCAACTGCTATAAAATCATCATACATCAATATTCTTTTCTTCTTTTTTTCCATAAATCTCTTAAACAACTTCTTTCCTGCTCAAAACTACCAATCATTCATTCGTTATCAGGGTTTTAACCCTTTAAATGCCAGTTTATCTATTTAAAAACACAGAAAAATTAAATTATTTTCCATATAATAAATGGTAGGAGGACAGGACTTTAGTGGTGATTAGAGCCTTGGATGTGTCAGAGATCAACAACAAAATCGATTCGATTGCATTAGTATTTTTTTTATGTAGTTCCAGATTCTCCTTCAAGGCGCCTCCATGGTCCAACGTGTCCTATTGACTTCTATTATAACCACAGTGTTTTAATTTTACTACCATCACAGTATTAAACCATGAATTCTGTAATGCCATCATTGCATTTTGAATAAAAGTAGTGATATTTGATATTGTTACTATATTTAACTGGATTCAACCATGAACCTATTGTAGGCTGATGCATGAAATCTTGTATTAATGAGTAATGAGTTTACCAGGAGGAACTGACAGGTGTGTGCATGGGTGCATTATTGCCACAAAGATGTGTACAACTTAAGGAGGTAATGAGGGTTAAAACGATAATATTTAATCACTGACCTTTACTTGTTCTGGTGTGTAATATTCGGGATTCCAGTCAGGAATTCTGCCCATTCCCGGCTGACCGTTCCCAAACTTCTCACAGAAAGCTCCATACTGGGGCTGCGAGTGTCCACATCGGTGGGTGTCATGGAAGGCAACATAGAGGAAAAAAGGCCTCTCTTCCTCTTCTACGTCACCTCTGTCTCCTTTATTCCCTTCGTTCTTCCTCCGTCGCTCAAACGCTTCGTCTTTGTGGATCTGGAAAAACTTGCGGACCAGGAGTTTGATGCGGGTGATGTTCCTCCCCACCTGGAGGACGGAGTTGTTCTCCTCCGTGTAGGCGTAATCGAAAGGGTAGACCGATCCAGGGCCGACGTGCTTCTTTCCAATTATACCTGCGGCAATGAGAGAAAAAAATGAGATAAAGACTCACGAAGGAAAGCTGTGATTAAACATAAGAGTTAGAGAAAGTCGAAAAATGTTAAAAATACAGTTTTAAGAAGCATCAGGTCTCTGTAAATGTACAATTTGTGTTTATGTTGATTTCTTGTTATTTAAAAGTCCATTTGTACAATTTCTCATGGTTTGTGTGATTTATTTTTTGACACAAATTGTCAAATGTAACCGAAAAACAAATTTTAAATATATAACATAATCCACCTTGAATATAAAACTTGCTGATTGCATGTGGTTTTAAATGTTTAAAACCTTTTTAAGAGATTTAAACTATCTGGTACCAAGTTTTTAGGGTTACACCACATGACAGTATTATGTTGTTTTTTATATATATATATATATATATATATATATATATATATATATATATATATATATATATATATATATATATATATATATATATATATATATATATATTCCTATATATATATATTCCTATATATATATTCATATATATATATATATATATATATATTATATATATATATATATATATATATATATATATATATATATATATATATATATATATATATATTCCTTTAGCTCAAACACATTACCTACAAGTAGTAAAAACAGAAAAACTGATAATTTTACTAATTTTTTTGTGTGTCCCTGAGATAATAAAATAAACACTATTATTCACTATTATTATCACTCTTATCATTTACCTGTGTGAACGTCAGCCTGGCCGAGCAGCAGCGGCAGACTCTGAACTCCATCGAAGGAGTTGAAATGATGGACCCCCTGATGCAGCCCGTACATGCCGTTCTGATGCTGAGAATAAGATGATAGGATATGATGATGAACAAATGAGTGTTTATAATGTACGTGTGTGTGTGTGTGTGTGTGTTACCTGAGGCAGGCCGCTGAGGATGGTGGAGCGGCTCGGGGAGCAGCTGCTGACGGAGGTGAAGGCGTTGCTGAACACCAGGCTGCGCTGGGCCAGAGACCTCAGGTGTGGCGTGTGAACCACGGAGTTGTTATACACCTCCGTCTCAAAACCAGCATCATCGGCTGCAAGAGAGAACACACAGGGACTCATTGTTCTTTGTATTTCTTTTTTAAAATGGACTTTATTCATGTAGATATAAACTGAACTGCTGCTGCAAAAAAGTGAAAGAATACTACAATCCCTAATTATTTATTATTATAAGTGTATTGTCATGTCACAGTGTAGAAACAATGAAATTCTTTCTTGCTGTCCACATGAATGCTGTATCAATAAGAATAAAAATAGTAATAAGGTATTAAAGTTTAAATAAAATAGAATAAAATAACACAACATAGAATATAAATATAAACTATAAAGAGGCAGATTATGTACAGATATGTACAAGTAAAATAATAAGGTCACAGCTGTATGAGGTAATTATTTTATTATATTTATTTTATATTATTATAAATTATAAAACATTTAAAGAGGTAAAAGTATGACATGGAAACTTGAAGCCTGCAGTGATGCACAAACACTGAGAATAAACTTCATAATCATAACAGCATTTACTTGTAGTAGTACTCTGAATACTTAAGGCGAGGCAAGTTTATAGCACATTACAGCAAATCAAGGTTGAATTACCTTGTTTTGTTGTAATGTGCTATAAAATAGTTTATAGTATATAGTTTACTTGGAATTAAAAGCATCACCATACAATTTAAAAACAGCTGATTAAAAGGGGAAAATTAAAAATAAAATCAATCAGAAATTAAAATGTAATTAAAATTAAATAAGATTAAAATAATTAAAAAAATGAAATTAAAAACAAAAGAGGATATTTAGGTGTTCCAGTTTAAACAGGCACCGTGTTATCTGGTGACTTCCGGCTAAATGTTTCCGTGGTTGTCGTGGTAACGGCAGCTGTAGAAATCGAACATAACTTGTAGTTATCCTACTAAAATACTAATAAATGATCTTAAATTCAATATATTTGTCCGGTCGCGTCTCTCTGGAATGTTTCAACATTTATTGTGTATGTTTAATAAAGCATTTACATTTCTTTACTTATTTATGTGAAATCAAGCAACCTCGGCTGAAAGTCACCAGTTAACACGGTCACTCGTTAAACCGTAACACATATCTTTTTTTATTATTTTTTTATTTTTATGGCTTAATTTCTTGACAGGGGGTGTAAACCTTTTTCATTTTGTACATTTTTAAATTGTTCATTGTTTGATTGTTAGGTACATACATTTAAATGAATAAAAAGTAAGTGACCAAAAATAAAAGAAAAATACTTAAGTACAATACATGCTAAATACGTTAAGACTTTTACTCAAAAAACATAGGTGACTTTAACTTCCAGAAGTAATTTTCTGCTTCTCTACGCATATTAGTTTATTATATTTCATACTTTCAGTCAGGAACTTTAAAAATATTTTACAGTTTGAAGTTGTTGCACGTGTTAGAAATTAAATTAAACCACTCACCAATTATTAGAAGGACATTTCTGCGTTTTGACTCCCCGAGGCTACAAAATGCCCAAATGAGAAAGGAAAACAGCATGATGATGATGAAGATGAGTCCTCTTCTTCACTGTTACCTCACTCTAAAAGTTTCAGGACCACGTGATATCTGACTTTGAAACATTTGAAACTAATTAATCAATTAAAAGTCGTTAAAAAAGTCGTTAAAACCCGCAGAAGTAGAGTAAACTGGAAGATAGTGCAGCTACAGTTCACTTACTTCCTGAAACAACCTAAGCCCCGCCCACTCGAGGTCACATGACACAGGCCACATGACGACAGGGACTTTTAGGAAGTGGTTTGAGCTGAAAGGAGGAACAACAGCACAAAACCCAGAAATCACAGCAGAAACAAAGAATTATGCAAAAGAAGAAGACAGCGCATTGAGTAAGACTTTATATTTTATTCTATCGTCTTATTTTCACTTTCAGTGTTTTTCTCTTTTGTTTTCCTGCTGCTTTTTATTATCTTCGCTTCTGTACTCTGATAATTTATTCCATTCAGTTTGTTCACATTATTCATATTCTTCCACAAGATTTTTATTGTGAAATAAATTTTATAGGAATATCATGGTTTATATACACTCAGATAACACCTAAACGATTTACCTTATTTATAGAAACAATATTCTTTCTTGCCTCTTAATAGAAACTACATTTTAAAATAATTCTACCCTGGATGCCAAACGAATTAGATGTAGTTAGTTTTCCTAAAGCTAAAGTATAGTTTGTAATAAACTTTTAAGACGTTTAAACATTAATAAATGCATATTTTGTTAAAAAAAGAAAGAAAATTGTATAATAATATCGGCGTGCCACTCCCTAACCTATAATAATAATAAATTTGTAGTTATAATGGAGGACAGAAAACTACAACACAAGATTAATAATTTGATTATACTTGTTAATATATTTTTTACATAATTGCAAATGTTATTGCAAAGAAATATGCCTTTTGTATTCATATATTACTTTTACTGCAAAGAGGAAGTAAAAATTAATTAATACAAATCATAATCCACATAAAACATACATTTCTATGTGTTTTTCTATTTCTTTGTCGGAGAGTTTTTGTTTTAATTGTTTAATTATTGTGGTCGGGGATAAAAATGCATGTCTGTAAAACACTGAACAGACAGGTGTAACAACCTGTCACATGATCATCACATGATAAACCCTCATAACTCATTCACAGGTGCATATGTCTGCATGATATATATTGATGCTGTAACAGTAACATTGTGTTTTACTGCAGATAAAATACTTTAGTGTTGGAGCTGAGGTTGCCCTATATGTATAAAACTCAATGCTGCCTTCATATAGGATTTCAACAGTTTAACTTTGGGTAAATGGTTGTTATCTGTGTGTCTGCAGCTTCACTGATAATGTTTTGCATCTCTACACAGATCACAACATGCATCTGAATATATGGCGCCGCGTGTCAGTCCAGGAAAAACACACACAAACGGCTGCGTTTGTGCACTCGGAGAACGTCCTAGTTGTGTTTTCCTGAACCCTCGACCTGTGGAGAAGAGAGGATTCTCCCAGAAGCAGCTTCACTGAGCTGATGAGTGACATGTAAAGAGAAGGAGGACGTTTACTCGCTCTGTGTGAGCGGCTTTTATTGTGTTCACCTTCATTAGAACATGTAGAACGGGTCTGCCAGCCTCCTCCTCTCCAGGTACGATGGAGCGGCCTCTGCTGGGAAGAGATGTGTTCCGAAGCTGCTGCTCCGGCAGCTGCCTGAAGGCCTGGCTGCCGATCCTGTCCTGGCTGCCCCGCTACAAGCTGAAGTGGCTGCAGCTGGACCTGCTGGCAGGCCTCACCGTGGGGCTGACCACGGTGCCGCAGGCGCTCGCCTACGCTGAAGTAGCAGGTCTTCCAGTCCAGGTGAGTCCGAGCAAAGCCGCCAATCAAATTTGACTCGTTTTTAAGAAGAGAAATGTCCAAATTCTCTGGTTCCAGCTCCTCAAATCTGGTTTCTTTAGTCTTGTATGATAGTAAACTGATGATCTTTGGATTGTGGACTGACAAAGAAGTTGTTGGTTGCAGCTCTAGTCTTTGAATTCATCAGTTTTTTCAACAGTTATGCGTCATAATGAAGCCACATTAAGAGCATTTAAACCAAAGCTGCAGCAACTAGTCAATTAATTGATTAATTATCAACTATTACATTAATCACAGCTACTTTGATAAACAATTAATCAGTGTGAGTCCAAATTTTCTGGTTCCAGTTCCTCAAATGTGATTCTTTCTGGTTTCTTTAGTCTTCTGTAATAGAAAAGTGATGATTTTATGGTTGTGGACTGTTGATCTGGACAAAAACAGATATTTTAGGTTGAATCTTCACCTTTGGGAAACAGTTTTCCACCATTTTATTAACCAAACATCGATTAATCGTTTCAATAATCACTAGATTAATTGACTATAAATTAGCTGTTGGTTGCAGCTCTAAACTTCAAATTCATCCACTTTTCTAACAATTATGTGTCATAATGAAGCCACATTAAGGTAATTTAAACTAAAGCTGCAGCAATTTGTAAATTTGCCAACTGTTACATTAATCACCAATCGATTGGAGTCATTTTTAAGAAGAAAATGTCCAAATTCTCTGGTTCCAGCTTCTCAAATCTGATTATTTTCTGGTTCCTTTAGTTTTCTATAATAGTAAACTGATGATCTTTGGGTTGTGGATGTTTTAGGTTTAGGGCTTTGAGAAACAGTGATCACCATTTTACACCATTTTATGAACCAAACAGCTAATGGATTAATCATTTCAGTAATCAATAGATCAATCCACTATGAAAACAGTCATTAATAGTAGATAATGTAGATGGTGAATCGTTAGTTGAAATCATGGCCCTGCTTATCTGTGACATCCTGGATTCTTCTGTTTTTACTGATGCTTTTAAGCATAAGTTCTACTTTCATAATTAATCAATCACTCGAGTACAATACTTCAAACATGTGCTGGTTTCAGCTTCTTCAGTTTTTAAATTATTTGAGTTATAAACCAAAGAGGCTGTGGGTAAATTGAGTATAAATGAGAATCTTTAAATCTTTTCCTCTCCTCAGTACGGACTCTACTCTGCCTTCATGGGGGGGTTCGTCTACGCGCTGCTGGGGACGTCAAAGGACGTGACGCTGGGTCCGACGGCCATCATGTCCCTCCTGTGTTTCTCCGTGGTGGGAGGGGAGCCCTGCCGAGCCGTGCTGCTCAGCCTCCTCTGTGGACTCATCCAGGCTGTAATGGCATTACTGAGATTAGGTGAGAGGAGCTCAGGCCACCGCTGCAGTCATGTGAAAACCTTGTGACACCGTCCTTTGGAGTGAAGTCACAAAATTATTTTATTTTAAGTGACTTCCTGGCAGCTAAGTTTGTAGAACTTAGTGATCCCTGCATTAATTTATCAATACTGCCTCACAAAGCAAAAACGCAGTAACTACGCAGAAAAATGACTTTAACCCATTTAAACCCAGATATTTCCAAAGATTTCATCAATTGAATCAGTAACAATCACGTTATGCATCTATTTTTCCCATTTTGTACAATTTTCTTTGCAGGAAATAGCATTTTAATGGCTGTTATAGTCACAGCTTACACAAATATATCCTGTGATTCTTTTTCGGGTGAAACTCGAATGATTAAATATATATAATCTAAATAAAATAACCTCTTTCTGAGAGGGTTTGTCTTCTCCATGTTCTCAAGAGGAAGTTGATGACGCCATGTGACAGGAAGTACTTTGAACACTTAAATTATTTGCTTAAAACCTTTTGTCTAAGTCTTCTACTATTATGTCCTAAGAAAAAAAAAAACTACGAGTAACATTTAGATTTTTTATTTTAAGCATAAAATGCCAGTCGTAGACTTAAAGGCTCACAGGCTTCAATGGGTTAAAGTTCTCCTGTTGTGCAGCCTAAGTAGTTGGCACTTTATTCTCTGTATATATCAATCCTCATATTTAATTGAATGTTTTATCCATATCAAGGAAAAAGACAGAAACTAACAACTTTCTTACCACAACTCAGGCTCTGGATGTGTTAGATTCACTGTATTTGAAATAATTGGAAATATCTTTTTGCAGTTTTACTGCATTTTTCTCTAAAACGACAACATTTGAGATATTTTGTCCCATAACAAAGAACGTCAAGGATGTCATGAAAATGCTAATAACTCATTTTGCCTTTTTGCTTTGTAGGGAAGAATGTGAAGAAACAGGAGATGCTGACACATCTATAACTTCCTGCCTTTAACCACAGACACTTTTTCAGTTTCGGTGAAATCACAGCCGTGCTTTTATCTTTCTGTAAATCATTCACTGCTTTGCTCGTCTTCTGCAGGCTTCCTCTTAGACTTCATCTCTTTCCCTGTAATAAAAGGCTTCACTTGTGCTGCCGCAGTCACAATCGGCTTTGGACAGGTCAAGGTGAGAGTGACAGAACACATGCACACGCTCGTCACGTACACAGACACAGCAACGAAACGGTATTAAACGATTAATTTATCATAAAAATGATGTTTTTTTTCCAAATATAAGGGACCAAGAGACACAATTAAATGTTTTTTCAGCATCTTATGTCAGGAGAAAGAGTTTAGAGTATTTTTAGATCTTTAGAAACAAAGCCTGAATGATCATATTTTATAATATTAGGAGTAAAGTTTGTTAAATAAAGATATAACATCATTATGACCTCTGACCTGTGCTCCAGTGTACAGTTGACAATGCAGCGAGGTGTCATTGTATATCATGTAGATTTTGTTTTTCTGATAAACACTGGTATTGAGTGTAGCTCATACTATTAGTATACTATTAGTATACTATTAGTATAGTATAGTCAGGCTATTGGAGGCTAATGGGCATCTAGTTTGACCTGGGAGCTGCTGGGAGGTGGAATGTTGTCCATCACTTTCAGCTTTTTTTGTTTTTTTAACTGAGGCCAGTTATTCTGTGCATCTCTTGGGACATTTATGCACCTTTTCCTTCTTGGTTTTCCAAACCATTCTATTTTTGTCTGCTGTAGATTAGTGTAAACACAACGTAGGGGGGTGTTAGCTTCCCATTTATTAATATTATTATTATTAGGCCATTAGGTCTAGTAGGCCTAGTAGGAGTAGAAAGTGTCAAACTTGGCTAACTGCCCCACCCACACATGACATTCCGGTCTCACCTCTGGTCTTGTGTCTTTGTCTAGAATCTTCTTGGACTCCAGGGCGTCCCCCATGAGTTCTACCTGCAGGTCTACTACACCTTCTACAAGCTGCCAGAGGCCAGGATAGGGGACGTGGTGCTGGGTCTGCTCTGTCTCGCTCTGCTGGTCATGCTGATGTTCATGAAGGCGACTCTGGGCTCCGGCGACGCTCCCGCCTACTCCAGAGCTGCCAGGAAACTAGTGTGGGCTGTTGCTACGAGTCAGTACCATAGACCTGCACTACTACTAATAATAAAATGTTATTTTGTATAGGTTATATTGTTATTTACATGAGTGCTTTTAAAAGTAAAGGTTCCTTTTCATATTACTAATAATGACCGAGAAGAACCACCATTTTCATTAGTTTAATATTTATTACCCCAAAAATGTATGAAATCCACTGATTTTCTCTCAATATCCTTCAATATCAATATACTTATTGTGAGTAGTGTATGTTCTGTTATATTCACATGCATGCACACCAATGACGGTGTTTCCCTTTTATAAAGCAAAGCATGATAAATAGACTTTCTTTAATTGCTTTAAATCAGGTGAGTCAAACATTTGGCCCGGGGACCAGAACCGGCCCGCTATAGGGTCTAATCTGTAAATGCCTCACAGCAAGAAGGTCACAGGTTCAAGACCTCCTTGGTCCTGGGTCTGGGACCTTTCTGTGTGGAGTTTGCATGTTCTCCCCGTGTCTGTGTGGGTTTTCACCAGGTACTCCGGCTTCCTCCCACAGTCCAAAAACATGCTGAGGTTAATTGGAGACTCTAAATTGCCCGTAGGTGTGAGTGTGTGAGTGAATGGTGTGTGTGCCCCACGATTGGCTGGCGACCATCTGGGGTGTATCCCTGCCTCTCGCTGTAACGCGCTGGGATTGGCTCCAGCAGACCATGTGACCCTAATGAGGAATAAGCAGGTATAGAAAATGACTGACTGACTTGTAAATGGAAGCATATCTTCACCTTCTGTATTGTTCAGTGAGTAAATGTTATGAATTAAAATGCTACTGGACGGTTGACAACTATTTCAATAATCGATTAGAGTCGTTTTAAAGAAGAAAATGTCCAAATTCTCTGGTTCCAGCTTCTTTTCTCTGATTATTTTCTGGTTTCTTTAGTCTTCTATAACAGTAAACTGATGATATTTGGGTTATGGACTGTTGGTCTGGACAAAAAACGACATTTTTTGTTGCATCTTCCGCTTTGGGAAACAGTAATCGACATTTTACACCATTTTATGAACCATTCAATAGATTATTAGTTGCAGCCAATGCAACAATAGTAAATGAGAAAATACTGTTGAACTTTTATTTTCTTACCGACGTTTTTGTAAATTGAAGATTAATTGATGGTGTAAATATCTATAATGTAATTCTTTACATAAAAAGGAGGGAATTGTTTTTATTTGTCTGCTTGAGATCAAATTGCACCTTTTGTGGCCCATTAACTAAACTAACTTTGCTGCCCCTGCTATAAATGAGTAATAATGCTCCAGGATGTGGATATCTGTCTCTTTTCTGATGCAGTCAGTGTATATTTAAAACTTTTCCTCTATTTCTTCACTCTCCCGACCAGTGCGTAACGCCCTGGTGGTCGTGGCCGCGTCCTTCGTGGCGTTTTCCTGGGACGCCTTCGGCCATCCTGTGTTCACCATCACCGGGGAAACGTCCCGGGGCCTCCCGCCGTTCAGGCCGCCGCCCACCTCAGACACCTTGGCCAACGGCACCGTGGTGACGTTTGAAGAAATCGTAGAAGTGAGGAGCGTGAGGCATGAAGTCAGAAATGTCCAGGAAGTGCGGCTGACGCCAGTTTTAATCCGTGTGTCCTCTTCGTGCAGGACTTCGGAGGAGGACTCGCTGTGATCCCTTTCATGGGTCTGTTGGAGAGCATCGCTATCGCCAAGGCTTTTGGTAAATGATCGGTTCTATGAAGCGTGTTGTGCTGCAAAAGCATTTTCCTACACACACATTTACCAGCATTAGATGATCAGCTGGAACTCAACATCACTGATTTGTGATGTTTCTCCTCAGCCAGCCAGAACGACTACAGGATCGATGCCAACCAGGAACTGTTAGCGATCGGTGTGACCAACATCCTGGGATCGTTTGTGTCAGCTTATCCTGTCACTGGCAGCTTTGGGAGGTGTGTGTGTGTGTGTGTGTGTGTGTTTGTTTTAGTGAGAGTTGAATAGTCAAATATTAATGTCATAAACACACTCAGCAGTGCTCCTGTCCTTGGTGTCAGCTGACGCAGGTTCACACCAGGATACTAGATATAATCATGTTTCATGAATTGGTTCCATAACACACACGTTACATATTCAAGTGTTTATTTAACAGAGAATCCAACAGGTTCAAATTCAATGCACTTCAATAAGTTTCCATACAAAATTAGGGTAACGCTTTATAAGGATTAGTAAATATAAGGTAAATAGATTTTATAGGTATAAGTTGCAACCATTCCTCATTTATTAACTCGTTAACTAATGGCTTGTGAGTTATCTATGACTATTATAGTAGTAGTATAGTATTATCTATGAAGCATTCTAATAAATCCTTAATAAACACTTAGCAAACATTTACTTACATTACTACCTCATTAATTGACAGTTTACTAATTATATATTAACTAGTTATAATGGATAATTATTATAAAATGTTACCAAAATTAGGTCTAAATATTGCATTTCTACTAAATATATTGTATGTATATACCATCTTTATTATTATAGAAAATTAGTATATCCTGAGTGTATATAATACTATAAAATAGCATAAAGGTAAAGGTTCCTCATAATTATATGTATAGCAAAATATAAAAAAAACAATGTTTATTAATTGTATGTAATATTTAGATCTAATTTTGTACTGTAGAGGTTTAGTTGCTATTGTCTAATATTATAGATTTGTATTGGAAAATAAGATGCTTGTGCAACTTGTTGGATTCTTATTATTCAAAGACCTGATGGAAAACATCATGCAAGAAGCAAAAAGGTCACTCATGTTTGTTTTAGTGCCGACTATTAATAGAATGAAGTGAATAATGTTTTGTTATTTCTGCACATTCAGGACAGCAGTGAACTCCCAGACTGGTGTTTGTACTCCAGCTGGAGGGATCATCACCAGTGAGTCAGACAGATTTCTCTCTTCTACTCTATTATTATTATTATTATTATTATTATTATTATTAGCGACAACTTTCAAACTGACCAACACGCTACAAAACAATAGGTGCATCCAGGGACCGTTTTAGTCTCTCTCTCTCTCTCTATCCTGTTTTCGTTGTGTGGAGACGGGCCTTAAAGCAACTAACCAATCACGGCATGATTCTTCTATTGGTCATTTTCGACCAATCCTAATAATCCTCTGATTCAGTTTCACAGCGCTCACATCTCTGTGCAGTAGCGAGTGAGGGGGCGTGTACTACTTTTCAATTAATCGACAGATCCCCTTTAAACACCAGGTGCATGTGTATATTTTGATAAATAATCGCTGCTTACAAACAAACACCAAGTCTAATTTATATAAAAAAATAATAATAATAAAAATCAAAGAAGAAGATGTGACTGCTGACGCTACGCGTTTTTTTTATTTGCCTCGACCCTGACGCATCACTGTCCTGATTAAATGACGTTAAACAATGCCCTCTCTGGTAAAATTGATTACCAATGGCTAAAAAACATAAAAACTACAACATGAAATTAAAATTTTCTGTCATAAAATATGCAGAAAAACCCTCGGTTGAAGCAGCCGGGAGACGTTTAATGACAGTACTGTAATCTCACGTTTAATCGAATAAATAAATATTTTTTCCCGTTTTACTGAGCAAGATTTTTGTCTCAAATTGCCTGATAAATGAATAAATCTCTGGCTATTATTTGGCAATTTACAGTATGTAAACCATCGTTAAATTTCATTATTTTTGAAAGAAAAGCCCTGTTTTTTTCAATGAAGATAACTTTAAACTAACCATTAATACACTTTATACATCACTAATGTGGTAAATGACTATTCTAGCTGCAAATGTCTGGTTTTTGGTGCATCAATATCTACATAGGTGTATAGAGGCCCATTTCCAGCAACTATCAGTCCAGTGTTCTATACAATGTGTTTGCTCATTGCATCAGAATGTTAATGTAATAACATTTTCTATTCATTTTACAACTCATGGTGGTAAATAAAAGTTTCTTTTCATGGAAAACACTAAATTATCTGGGTGACCCCAAACTTTACATTTATTACATTTGCTTTCTCTGCCTTCTTCAAGTTCGTGCATGTTCCATAATTTTGAAATTGTGCTGCTTTGAAGCCGCTGTGCGTGTGTTTGCAGGTGTAATCGTGTTGCTGTCCCTGGCGTTCCTCATGCCGGCCTTCTACTTCATCCCCAAAGCTTCTCTCGCTGCTGTTATCATCTGTGCAGTAGCTCCTATGGTGGAGTACGGCATCGTGGCAAAGATGTGGAGGATACGCAGTAGGTGTCTGCTGTTTTCTGTGTATTTTCCCGTGTATTTGTTTGTTTTAATTGAATTCTCCAGCTACTGCGTGTTCCACAGAACTGGACCTGCTGCCTTTCTTCGCGACGTTCCTGATAAGTTTCTGGCAGGTGCAGTACGGCATCATCGGAGGCGTAGCTGTATCAGGAGCTCTGCTGCTGTACAACACGGCCAGACCACAGATAAAGGTACAGTCATACCACACAGGTCACGACGTTAAGTCTGATACCTAAAGGAAGAGGAAAGAGGTTTTCCTCTCTGTGATCATTCCTGATGATTTACAGAAAACATTAAAAGCAATGCAACACGGTGGAGCAGGGGTTAGCGCTGTTGCCTCACAGCAAGAAGGTCACAGGTTCAAGACCTCCTTGGTCCTGGGTCTGGGACCTTTCTGTGTGGAGTTTGCATGTTCTCCCCGTGTCTGCGTGGGTTTTCACCAGGTACTCCGGCTTCCTCCCACAGTCCAAAAACATGCTGAGGTTAATTGGAGACTCTAAATTGCCCGTAGGTGTGAGTGTGTGAGTGAATGGTGTGTGTGCCCCATGATTGGCTGGAGACCATCTGGGGTGTATCCCTGCCTCTCGCCGTAACGTGCTGGGATTGGCTCCAGCAGACCATGTGACCCTAATGAGGAATAAGCAGGTATAGAAAATGACTGACTGACTGACTGACATTAAAAGCACATAAACAAAGCAAACTCTTATAGTTTGCAACAGCAAACATTTAATCTCTTAAGCCCAGGCCTATTGTTCAGGTTTTCTCTTTGAAGTGACATACCATACCCACAATAAATATGGAAAATCTCCACAATCAATAAGGACTTTGCTCATAAATCTGGTATCAAAAAAAAGGTACAACATGTGGGTGACTACAGAAATGTCAGAATGTTTCTGTGTCAATATGTTTCTGTAACAGAGCAAATTAAGATAAAATAATAATTAGTCTCGAAAAGATCCAGGAATCATTAGTCCAATGTATGATCAGTGTTTATGCCAAGATAGATGCCTGTAACTTGAACCAGAGCGATTTTAGAGTTGTAACCAGGTAGACCTCTATTCTGTGTCATGGGGACAGTGTGACCTTTGACCTTTTTCATGTATTACACTGAATTGTGCTTACGGTAGATAAAAATGCAATTATTTTTTTTTTGTAACTGAGACTTTATTTGACTGAGTATGGTTAAAATCAATGGTTAAAATCTTTAATTACATTATCTGTTACCTATTTTTTCTTTCACATCTTCTAATCATCTTCCAACAATTTCAAACATTTTCCAATTTCACACATATACTTAGCTGGTGAGAAAATAAAACACCTCAACTTTAACTCATTATGATGTGAAAGTGTGTTTGATATACAGTTGTGTTAAAATAATACAGTGTGTTTAATAGCACGTGAGTAAAGCCAAAATCATTATAGGAATTTTTATTCCAATGCATTGGAATTGGAATTCTGTATCCTAATTGTGAAGAAAAAAAATGTCAATTTTTATTTATTTTACAGAAAATTAAGAAAAATGAACATTAGGCTGTTCAAAGAAAAAGCGTCTGTGTGTTTCTTTACAAATATTTACTGTATAAACTGAAAACTCTTCAGGATTTATCATTTATCATCACTAATGTAATATTTATTTGTTATGACCGTGGTTTCTAAGACCTGCTTCACATCTGTGTTGCATGGAGTCAAACAACTTCTGGCTCCTCTGCATTTCTTGGTTTTGACTCAGATTCTTTTATGCATTTTAATGGGATGAAGATGCTGCTGGTTTACTGGTGTGTTTGGGGTCGTTGTCTTGTTCAAACACACATTTTAAGGGTATTTTCTCTTCAGCATAAGGCAACATGACCTCTTCGAGTATTTTGATATAGGGAAACTGATCCATGATCCCTTGTCTTTATGCTGAATAGTAAACAATTTTTCAAAGAACACATCAAGTGTGTTGTGGACCGATTAAAGTATGATTGTTCTTTTTGGGGTCACAGGCAGTTTACCAGACAACCAAACACTGAATTTAAGCCCCAGGTCACTGTGAAGACAATGAAACACGGTCATGCCAGCATCATAATATAGCAATGTTATTCTTACTATGATTTCATCCCTATTTATCGCATACAAGGGATCATGGATCACTTTTCCTATATCAAAATACTTGAAGATGAAATATCTTTGAAATGTGAGTTTCAACAAGACAATAACCCCAAATACACCAGTAAACCAGCAGCATCTTGGATTCCAACAAAATTAAAGTTCTAGAGTGGCCAACCCAATGCCTGGACCTTAATCCTACTGAAAACATGTGGGCTGATGTCAAAAAAATGAGTTTCTGAGGCAAAGAACTGCAGAGGCTGAAACACCTGTTCATAGGAGCCAGAAGTTGGTCGACTCCATGCAAGTCGACCAACTTCTGGTGGTATTTAGTTTTACAACTACATATTCAGTCAATCAGTCATTTTCTATACCTGCTTATTCCTCATTAGGGTCACATGGTCTGCTGGAGCCAATCCCAGCACGTTACAGCGAGAGGCAGGGATACACCCCAGATGGTCGCCAGCCAATCGTGGGGCACACACACCATTCACTCACACACTCACACCTACGGGCAATTTAGAGTCTCCAATTAACCTCAGCATGTTTTTGGACTGTGGGAGGAAGCCGGAGTACCTGGTGAAAACCCACGCAGACACGGGGAGAACATGCAAACTCCACACAGAAAGGTCCCAGACCCAGGACCAAGGAGGTCTTGAACCTGTGACCTTCTTGCTGTGAGGCAACAGCGCTAACCCCTGCTCCACCGTGTCGCCCCAACTACATATTACTTTAGCTAAATCCTGGAGATTTTTAAGTTTATGCAGTAAATATTTGAGTTTTTACAGAAAAAAACAGACATTGCTATTTTTTGAACAGCCTAATATTAACTTTTCTTAATTTTCTGTAAATTAATTGAACAATTTACACATTTTTCTTCACATTTCGATTCAGGATATAAAAAAATCATGTTCCCAATGCATTGAAATCAAAATTATTACAAGGAGTTTGGCTTTATTCACATTTTTAAACACACTGCTATTATTTCAAACGGCAGCACCAGAACAATCTAATGAGGTCGAGATGCTTTTGTTTTCCATTGCAAACTGAAGAAGACAGGAGGAAAAGCTGCTGCATAAAAAGACCCAGATGATTTCTGCTGCGATTTGCTGGTGAATGAACAGTCCGTGTTAACATCTCGTGTGTTTTGGTCTTCGCAGGTGTCCGATCACGGCGTGCTGTTGATGGAGTTGGGGAGTGGACTCAGTTTTCCTGCCGTGGAGCATCTCAGCCACATCATTCACACTCGGGCTCTGCAGGGTGAGGGTTTGTTCACAGCCTGGCTCTGAGTAGACCACGCTGACGTTTTGATTCTGTCCCAGTTTCACCATTAACCATGTTCAATATAATAGCAGTGTGTTTAAAAAACGTGAGAAAAGCCAAAGGCCATGCATTGGGAACACTGCATTTTCTATCCTAAATCAAAATGTAGAGAACAATGTGTAAAATTTTGAATTACTTTGCAGAAAAGGAAGAAAAAAAAGAAATAGCATAGTCGTCCAACTTCTGGCTCCTATGAACAGGTGTTTCAGCCTCACAGTTTCTCTGCATATCTTGTTTTTTGTCCCAGAAACAGCATTTTGATATCAGCCGACAGGTTTTCAATGGGATTAATGTCCAGGGAGTTGGCCACTCCCAAGATGCTGCTGGTTTACTGGTGTTTTTGGGGTTGTGGTCCTGTTGAAACTCACATTTCAAGTGTATTTCCTCTTCAGCATAAGGCATCATGTCCTTTTCAAGTATTCAAACTCTTTGTATGTATTTGTATTTTGCCAAAGAAAATATTAACTGGCCTAAAGGACTGATGAAAGTAAGATTGTTCCTTTTGGGTCCAAGAGCTGCAGACGACCACCAAACACTGAATTTAAGCCACAGTTCACGCTGAAGACAGTAAAGAATGGTGCTGCAAGCAATTTGTGGATGTTTCTCTTCCTGTGGTGTCAGGCCTTTTCATGCATACAAGGGATCATGGATCAGTTTGTCTGTATCAAAATACTCAAAGACGTCATGTTGCCTTATGCCAAAGAGAAAATGCCCTTGAAATGTGAGTTTCAACAAGACAATAACGCCAAACACACCAGTAAACCAGCAGCATTTTGGTTCCTGGAGTGGACAAACCCAATGTCCCTGCACCTTAATCCCATAAAATCGTGTAGAAATTCAGAGGAATTGTGAATTCAGAGAATTGGGAATTCCTGTTCATAGGAGCCAGAAGCTGGTCGAGTCCATGCAACACAGATGTTCTAAAGAAACTGTGGTTTTACAACTAAATATTACTTTAGTGATTCACAGCGACGCTAAATCCTGATGATTCTGTTCCCAGTGCATCAAAATAAAAATTCTTATATGAACTTTGTCTTTACTACTTCACTGTCTCTTCTTCACGTGGCTCCCCAGCATCTCCTCCCTGCTCCGTGGTCCTGGATTGCCATCAAGTCAGCGTCATAGATTACACCGTGGTCAACGCGCTGCAGGACCTGCTGCGGCAGTTCAAAGTCCGAGATGTCTGTCTGGTCTTTTGCAGATTGCAGGTACGACAACCAGCCCTTTGTATCAAGTAATTTTAATGAGAGTTCACATTATTGGCTGTTTGAATGCATTTTTAATTAGAATCAGTGACATTCAGTTTCTATTGTAATACAACAAAATCCTGTTTTGTCTCTTTTGCTCCCATACTTTATGTCCAGCCCTCTGTTCTGGAGGTCCTCCAGGCCGCTGACCTGCAGGACTTCAGGTCTACAGACAGCGTGGAGGCAGCGCTGCAGCAGATGGAGTCAGGAAACCTTCTGAGTGACTGACCGACACAGTCTGGACAGGAGGATGTTTGGTGCCGGACGAAGGAGACGTAGCAACCAAACAACGAGTAGTGCTTATGAACTGGGAGAATCTGGCTGTTATGAAGTTGATAAGTGACGAACTACCTCCAACAACAGATTAATGGTTGTCAGATGTGATGCCCCTCCTTTTCCAGTCAAACGAAACTGTTGCACAGAACTTTGTATCTTCTAGCCTTGACCTCAACACTAGATTACTATTGCACAACAATGGTCCAAGAATCTAATATTATGTTTTACAGCATTTTATATGTTCATTTTTCTCCAAGGGATATTGAAGGAGGAGCTATTTAGAGAAATTATACTAATGATTCCAGGTGCTGCTTGAGACTAAATCTGTATTTACAGAAGAAGAACAGCTACCACACATGAGACTAATGAACAGAGTAAAGCTGACTCACCGGATAAGAGTCATTTTATTGATCTGTGTAAAGAAAATGTCAGGTGATTGATAACCTGGTTTTTAGGCAGAGGTGGTTTAATCATTGTAGTGACATCGATTTATATTAATATAATATTAATCTGAATCACCACATCCTACAGCATAAAACTTTTACATTTCTGGTACATGCACGTGTGTCTGTTTGTCCCAAAATGATTGGGTTATACTCAAATCGCACATTTTTGTACTCTTGAAGAGGAATTCATCACATTTTTTAATATTGCCATTAAATTAACCAAGCACATTTATGCCATGTTCCAGATATGGCCAGAATTTAGCTCTGAGAAGGTCAAAATCCCTGAATATTACAACTTTGTCTTGTTCTCTTAGATCATGTAAGATTGCCTTCATCCATCCATTCTTTCCATTAGAATGGGACTTTTCCTTTTAGTGATTTGGAATTTAACAGAGATTTAACTAGAGATAAGACTACACAAAATGTGTCCAATATTTTTAACAAATTAATATCATAAACGTGGCCCTTGCACTAAGATTAGAACCTGAAATACCAATACACCATGATCACATTGGCGTCATTAAAGAGAGACACTCCTTTGAAACCAATAGATTATTTCATATAATAAAGTTATATAAAAACAAATCATTTACTAACATCGAACGTCCCGATATCGACCTCATCATTAACAATGGATGCTAAAAGGCGTTTGACAAGGTAGGGAGGCCCTTTGTTAAACTGGAATCAGAACACACCTGCCACCATTTAAAGTGCCTCTGATGAACCTCAAATAAAGTTCAGCTGCTCCTTTTTTAGCTTTTCCTCACATTTTTGTAGGCACATCTTCCAGCACAAGCCGTGATCCATCCATAGCTTCCAACGCATCAGAGGGATCTCATTGGTCAAAAAGATCAGTCAGGTGAAGGATGCAAAAAAAAATTCCAAAGAATGAAAGAAGGAGGTGCGGGAAAATCTGACAAGTACTCAACAATCTCCCATATTCTTCTTATGTCTGGATTATGGGTTAATGTGGATGTAACATCCAAATCTGGCTTTGTTTTGCATTTGAAACATCCCAAATGTGGGCGACAAGGTGGTGCAGGGGTTAGCGCTGTTGCCTCACAGCAAGAAGGTCGCAGGTTCAAGACCTCCTGGGTCTGGGACCTTTCTGTGTGGAGTTTGCATGTTCTCTCCGTGTCTGTGTGGGTTTTCACCAGGTACTCCGGCTTCCTCCCACAGTCCAAAAACATGCTGAGGTTAATTGGAGACTCTAAATTGCCCGTAGGTGTGAGTGTGTGAGTGAATGGTGTGTGTGCCCCACGATTGGCTGGCGACCATCTGGGCCGTAACGCGCTGGGATTGGCTCCAGCAGACCATGTGACCCTAATGAGGAATAAGCAGGTATAGAAAATGACTGACTGATTGACATCCCAAATGAATGTGGGAAAATAGCTTATGGTCCATTGAAACCACTGACCCTTTTGGCCATAGTTCCAAAAGGTATTTACCTACAGTGAAGCATGGTGGAGGCAGCTTTGGGGCTGTGTTTTCTTCAGATTGAATCGTGGGTTTATTCAGGATGGAGAGAATTTATATTCAGTTCCATATTCAAGTCAGTGTTGGCACAAAACCTTTGGGTCTCTGTTACAAAGTGGAAGAACTTCATCTTTCAGCAGGACAATGACCCAGAGCACATGCGAATCAACAAAAGAATGCTAGAATAATGCTGTAATAAAAGCCAGAGGCTGGGTAACACAGCACCTTTGGCTTTTATTATCTGACATTTTACACCAAAAAAATGCTTTGTAGATTATTATTATAAAACCACAATAAATCATATCATATACTGCACAATCAGAGCACAAGGAAGGATTGTGGTGCTGTTTTCTGGTTTGTTTCCTGCACTATGTATTTAAACTGAGTTGCTCCTTTTTAAAGGAACATGTTTTATTCATAAAGACAAACAGTTTCTGTTCTGAAATAATTCTCAATCACAGTTCATTTACAATTTCTAGAAATGGATGCTACTGTTCTTATTTGGTTTAAAAAACTATTACAAGTCTAAATTTTATTTATTTATTGTTTTTGATGTTATTCATGCACCTAGAACATTTCATATTTCACAGTATATTTCAGGTGATTTCACTTTAACTGTGTCAGAAAAGTCTAATTAAATGTAAAAAGGAGACTCAATAGGTCCATTATAAAGATGGATGGTTTCTATTGCCTTTCAACATTGACCTGAAACTGTAGTGCGATAAAAAATGTGACACAAGACTGTTAGTCTTCAGTTCTTTGAAAATGAAAGTTAGTTAAAATATATATATATTAATTAATAAGTAACTAACGTATTGTGACATTATTCATTGTTGTCATTGACCCATTTAAGTGTTTCACCAATGAATGCGTGGTAACGATCCTTTGAACGCCGACACAGACCTATAAATTCTCCTGTGTCACTGGGGAGATTTTCACTTCCCACTTTTCCTCTGGGTTCCTACACATTGTCTCCGAGGTGGGTACTGGCATAGATATGAATTTGGTGCATGGAAAAGTAGTTTGTGAAATATAGTTGTAATACTTTTTCTTGTCTTTTCTAACAGTTGTGTCTCCTGGATGTTGTTCATAATGGGCGTACCTGGGGGGTTGATATTGATGCTAATTTTGCAGATTATTACGGGAAGCACTTCAGGTAAAACCTCTGATATCTCATCACGTTACACATTATGACACATATTCACTGTTTAATTGCTCTTTCCTTTTGGATTTTTGATGATTTAAATAGATTCTTTTCATTCTGCCTGTTTTGTGTCACGATTTAATGGATTTCCATTGATATATATGAGCTTCAACGTTAGAAAATATTTGACACTATCAATGTCATGTCAAGTTTTTTAATGGCAGCCCTATTACATTAAATAGGAAATCCTAGAATCCTAGATCCACATACCTCGGATGTTCCCTGACAAATGTGTTGTTGCTTATTATGCTTTTGTTATAATAATCCACCGTGAGACACTATATCGTAGTTTTAGTAGTTATTTTGTTTATGTCCACACAAATATAATACATTAAAAAGGAATGATCAATTGTTTTTCTACAGATATCAGTCAATTCATAAATCAGTGTAATTTGCTGTTTTTATTTGCAGAATAATTAATTAAATTCAATTATCCAGAGTTTATTTACTTTATGTAAATTGCATGTAATATCGTCATTTTGTGAAATTCAACTTTTTATTTGGTTTTTTATTTATAGAGGAAAAAAACATGTAATGACAAACAACAGCAGAGAACAGACAGTAGTATGTAGTAACATAGTAGTATGTAGTGATATGTCTCCTTTTATCGTAGCTATCAAACCAAAAAAGAAAGTTGGAAAGAAGAAAAAGAAAATCTTCTGATTCAGTGAGCAAACACATCATACTATTAGGACACTGATAGTTGCTAGAAATGGGTCATTGCAGCTAGAATAGTCATTTACCACAATAGCAATGTATAAAGTATATTTCTGATTAGTTAGAAGTTATATTCATTGAAATAAACTGTGTGTTTGTTTAAAAAATAACCCCAAACTTTTGAAAGTCAGTGTTCCTCCTCTAAATGACCAAATAATAAGGTTCTCGAGTCTTGTCAGCATCATATCGCTGATATAATCTGCCACCGTTGCCTAAATTCTGAAGGGAAAGTTCTTCTCCATAACCTCAAAATCAATATATTAGTTGTTAGAGCCCCCATCTTTATCACTGTAAGGTCATACTTTGATGCCTGTGGCAGCTCTGTGTATGGTCCCCTGAAAGGCACAGCCTTGGAGACTTTGGTATCATCATGCTCATCCCTGTTATATCTTCATGTTCATTGTTTCATTTGGAAAAGCTACTGCAACAAAGAAAAGCAACAGAATGTGTCAAACTGTCCTCTTGCTTTTCACAGGGACACTTGTCTCTAGCTGCGACTCGTGTCACGGTGACGCCACCTGCCAGGAGTCCCGAGAAAGAGGCGACACTTTTGCCAAGCAGGCGCTCTCCTGCGTCTGTAAAGATGGCTTTGTAGGCGACGGCCTCGCCTGCTACAACGCAGCGCTCTGCAGCGACTCTTCTTGCTGCAGCCGAGGTTACCGCTGGTCGGCGGACAGCGGCTGCGTGGACACTGACGAGTGCTCTCTCCCAGATCCGCCTTGCCCGCCACCCCAGGTTTGCCAAAACACACCGGGCTCTTTCGAATGCAGGCAGCCTTCCCCCAGCTCCAGATTCGGCCCCCCGTCCCAACTTCTCCAGTTTATCTGTGAAAACAGTGTTTGCCCCACAGGCATGGACTGCATCGGAGGTCATCTAAGAGGTCGCTGTGCGGATCCCTGTTACCACTACACTGCACTGAATGATGAGTGGCGTTCAACTAATAATACATCAACTCAGATCGCACGCTGTGACCAAGATGTTAACTGGCAAGGCTGGTATCGCCTGTTCCTGGGGCAAACCGGTGCTCAGATTCCTGAAAGGTGTATAGATAAATATAGATGTGGAACCCACGCTCCTATGTTTCTAGTAGAATCTCATCCCACACAGCCAAACGTCATTGTAAATCGCACGGTGTGTAGTGCCTGGGCCAACAGCTGCTGCTCGTTTCCAAGTCACTTAATCTCTGTCAAACTCTGCTACGGAAACTACTATGTCTACAAGCTTGTGGCGCCAAATGCATGCAATCTTGCATACTGCGCAGGTATTGTTCTATTTGCCACATCTTTTCCAAAAAGTTTTCACTTGAAGACACCTCTGCCCTTTAAATTAACAATTTATAGATGAACATGTTTTTGTTGTTAACAGAGGTTAACAGAACAGAACCTGCAGTTGCTTCAACCACAACGGTGACGCCTTACATCAACACCACCTCCACTACAGCAGCAGATAACAGCACAGCAGTGGAGGGCCAGGTCCGCCTGGCTGATGGAACAAACGGCTCCTGCTCTGGTAGAGTAGAGATCTTCCACCGAGGACAGTGGGGCACAGTGTGCGACGACAGCTGGGACCTGAAGGATGCTCAGGTGGTGTGCAGACAGCTGGGCTGTGGCAGGGTCCTGTCAGCGCCAATAAATGCACACTTTGGACGGGGCAGCGGGCCCATGTGGTACGATGATGTCATGTGCACGGGCAGCGAATCAGAGCTCAGCGAGTGCAGGCACAGAGGGCTTGGAAATCACGACTGTTTTCACAATGAGGATGCCAGTGTGGTCTGTGAAGGTAAAGGCACATTTGAGCAGCTAAAGCTGATGAATTCTCACTGTAACAGCTTCTTATCGGTCATTTATAAAGGTTTTATTCACCACCTGTTGCAAAAATATGCGATTTACAAAACAAACACCCTTAATCTCACAAAAACTAGACCCTAGACAAGTTTTTTCTTTTAGATGTTTTATAACAGAAAGTGGCCAAAATTAATCAAAAATAAATAAATGACTGACTCAGTACAAGAATGAAAATGCCAGTCAATGTATATGCCCCATATTTATTAAATTTAATTAATGAATTAAATGTATTTATTTGTGTGTTATAGTCTCTTTACACATAAATGTCCCATTTATTTGATTTTCCTATTAATTATTCATTTATGAATTTTTAAATGTATTTATTTACCTATTCATCCCCCCATTTATTTCCCCAAATGTATTTATCTCTGCATTTCGTTTTGCATTTTCACCCCAATATATAAAATGGAAATTTGAAATTAAATAAATTCATATACAAAAGGAAAATGATAGTTAATGGGAAATATTTACTTTTAATTCTGTCGGTTTCGGTCCAACATACAAATTCTGTCATTGTGAAGTCATGGAAGGAATTATATTGACAATAAATGATTCCCCTTTATTCTGGGGAACCCCTCAAGGACCCCACTTCTCAAAGATTTCATTGTTTTCATGACGTCCATCTTCTTGTGTGCTTTTCCGTTAGCTTTTTCGCCAGTCAGGCTGGTCAACTCCAGCGGCCGCTGCTCTGGCAGGGTGGAGGTCTACCATCGAGGACAGTGGGGCACGGTGTGCGACGACGGCTGGGACCTGAACGACGCCAACGTGGTGTGCAGACAGCTGGGCTGTGGCGAGGCTCGCTCAGCTCTCCAGGCTGCGGCTTTCGGACAGGGCAGCGGCCCCATCTGGTTGGATGATGTCGCTTGTTCTGGACATGAACCATCGATAACAGACTGCGGACATCGAGGATTTGGGGTCCATTACTGCGGCCACATTGAAGACGCCAGTGTCGTATGTGAATGTAAGTTACCTTTATACTATGAAAAGTTATAATCGTGTACCACAGTGAAGGGTCTTACTCCTCTCATACTTTTATATCTTTTTCTTTAGTCCAGCATCCTCCACTCCTGCCTTCTCAACTTATTTGTCACCATGATAAACTCCAAGTGGGCCTGGATATAGGTCACATGTCTTCCTCTGGTTTGGACCCATTCTCTGGCCACCTGGCATCCACCAACTGCTCCTGGATCAGCACCTATAATAACATAGTGTGGTATGGAGTGGAGCGCCGGGCAGGAGCCTGTGGAAACAAACTGATGGTAATGAATCGTTGTTTGTTTTAATTCATCATTTTTTTGTCTGCAAACGTAAATGCATGTCTATAAAACTGCTCCTCCAACATATCGTCATGCTCTCTGCTGTGTCATACATACGACCAAGAGCTGCTGCTGCTGTAACCCCCTCATCTGACTGATAACTGTACCATCTTCTGTCTTTCAGACCAACAGCACGCACGCCATCTACTGCAACAGCTTATTCATCTATTCAAAGGACAACACCTCCTTCGTGCCCCCTGTTAGTCTTACCTTCTCCTGCTTCTATCCCCTGGACACACAAGCCAGCCTGAATATGTCTATCAGACCATTCCTGCCGTGAGTAGTCTTTTATATTATTCACTGTTTACAGTTGTAAAATAGAAAAAAAGTATGGTCATCATCAGGGCAGGAATTTCACCATGGGGCCACAGCTCTCGTGCCCTCTCAATTTGACCTTGTGCCCTTGAAAAAAAGGGTAGAACCTCTAGTTTTGCCCTACAGAGTGAAACCAGGATGATGCATTTGAATTAAAAATGTGCCACCAGACCTCCCTAGAAGGTCAGATTTTGTGGGAATCACTGTTGTAGTAGGGCGACACGGTGGAGCAGGGGTTAGCGCTGTTGCCTCACAGCAAGAAGGTCAGAGGTTCAAGACCTCCTTGGTCCTGGGTCTGGGACCTTTCTGTGTGGAGTTTGCATGTTCTCCCCGTGTCTGCGTGGGTTTTCACCAGGTACTCCGGCTTCCTCCCACAGTCCAAAAACATGCTGAGGTTAATTGGAGACTCTAAATTGCCCGTAGGTGTGAGTGTGTGAGTGAATGGTGTGTGTGCCCCACGATTGGCTGGAGACCATCTGGGGTGTATCCCTGCCTCTCACTGTAACGTGCTGGGATTGGCTCCAGCAGACCATGTGACCCTAATGAGGAATAAGCAGGTATAGAAAATGACTGACTGACACTGGTGTAATAGTGTTTGTGTTCTGAAAATATACTTTTAATTGAATAATTCAGATCTCTGACATGAGTTCCCTTTTGAAAATTAAAAGTCAAATATTTTCTTTGTCATTTATTTAGTCTTCCTAAATAATTTTCCTTGATCAAGAAATAACTTAAAATCATTGTTTTCATGTACGGTGGCCTGATGCCCTGGCTTTAAAAACCCTCAAAAAATGACAACCCCTAAAATGATGAAATTCCAGTCATCATACATTTCTTTTAAAATTATTTTGACATCACATCACTAAAAGTAAGCCTTCATGTTGCTTGCCTCCAGTCATTATAGTGTAAGCATATATTTCATGCCACAATATATATTTTTTATCCCACCACTAGGAGTCACCAAAGTCTTTTTACACTCAGTCACACAGAAAATCTAGGACATGAGCAGGAGGGTAGGACCAAATTCAGGTCCCATTATACTCTTAATGTCAGTGGGCTCCTATTCATGCCAGTGCACTAAATGTATGAGCAACAGCAATAGAAGAAACAACCATAAATAGGATATTAAGCTACAATTAAATCAGATTATATTGATGTCTGGTTATTTTATTCACTACCTGAATTCAATCTGGACTCACTGATGTTACACTTGTCATGGCTGCTGTGTGTTGGTGGACTAAACCATTTTTGCCTCCAAGAGGGGGGCAAAAATGGTTTACTATACTAATATAGTATTGTGTATTTGTGTAATTAGCTGGAGACCACAAATCATTAGGGTAGTCAGTTCCACTTTTCCTCCCACTACCATGGGCAGCATCATGAGCATACATCATATCTTGATAAGCAAGTTAAGTGGGTTGTTTTATACATGTTATAGGTTTATCTGCTGAAACATGTTTTTGTGATGGTACCAACTGGGGGAAACGTGTTGGTTTTCATAACAATTTTTTTTTTCTTGACAGAACGGATAGTGTAAGCATTTCAGGCTCAGGCCCCACGGCCAGATCCTACATGGTTCTGTTCCGCAGCGCCAACTTCTCGGAGGCCTATCCGGGAGGCCCGGTCTCGCTGCCGGTGGGCTCAGCGTTGTACGTCGGGGTCTCTGTGGACCCGATGGAGCCGGCCTTGGTGGTTGTTCTGGAGCACTGCTACGCCACTCACTCGCCAAACCCACAGGACCCCATGCGAAACTATTTCATCCAGAACAAGTATGTGTCCCTAGGCAGATGCTTGGGGGGGGGGAGCCTGGGAAAATGTATACGTCTAGCAGTGTGCATAGGTGGAAGTGTTCTCCACAAAAAATCTTTGTAAACACAAATGAATCATTTTGAATATTAAATAAAACAACACAACCCCTATTAAAGGTAAAACATTGCTTTTCTTCATCGCTGAAAAATTAACACCCCCCCCATATCTCAGAATGGTTTCATCCAGATGCCGTTTTGTTTCCAGGGGCTAGCAGCTAATTTTGAAAGTTAGCTAGTAGCTAGCTAGGTGAAAGAAACAAATCGAACTAATATGTAGAAGCCAGTAAGTCATTTACCATGGTACTCGCTCAAAATTAGTCCAAAATCAGCCTTTTTTTAACCAGATCGTAGGAGTTCTTGATATTGGAAAAAAATCATTATCACTATTATTAAAATTATCAAGTATTTTGGGGTGCTGCTGACCTCTCGGCCAGGTCACCCTTGCAAAAAAGATCTCGATCCCAACGGGTTTATTATCTTATTTAATAAAGTTTAAATAAAAAAAAAGAAATTTAAATGACTCTCTCCATCCTCTCCCTGCCAGGTGTCCCACTAACCAGCGGCGGGTTCACCTGGTCGAGAGCGGCTCATCGTACAGGGCTCGTTTCTCTGCCCTGCTCTTCCTGCTTGACAATGAATACCGTGACGTCTTCCTCCACTGCAGCCTCAGCATGTGCGACCAGAGGAGCTCCTCCTGTGTTCCGGTGAGTCACGCGCTCATAGGCTGAAATCCCGGGGCGGGGACACCATGGATGTATTATAAACCTGGATAGGGTACCGCTGATTTTTCCCAGTGGCCACTCGTGGTACTGCAACGAAAAAATCCCATGCGACCCAAAAAGCATTTTTCCCCTAGACCGCAATAGTAAAATAGAAGCTTGTAAAACTGTTGACAGGACACCCCCAGCTATAATTAATTAATTACTAATCTTTGTATTCCATATTTTTAAGTCATGGACTTTTATGCATCTAAAACCTTTCTAACAGCCAGAAAAGCTCGGTTTTTAATGTGGTCAGCAAGTGAATTAAACGACTCAAATGTGAGTTTTGTTCGCAATTTACATGTTCTCATCACCCCAGAGGGCGGCCATTTTTCAGTCTGGTATCCACCTTTATTATACATCCATGGGGGACACAGGGGGCGTGACCTCCCCTTCCACAAAATTGCCCCCCTGCAAAAGTCTTTGTTAGTTTTAATATTATGTTAAATAAATGTACAACACAAACGCTAATAAATGTAAAACAATGTGTTACCTTGTTTTAATTGTAGAAAATTATGACCCCCCCCCCCCCCCCATTTATATCTCAAAGTGGTTTTGTCCAGATGCTGTTTTCCAGCGGGCCTAACGGATAAATTTGACAGTTGGCTAATAGCTAGTTACGTGGAAGAAAAGTCATTAAGTCATTTATCATACCACTTATTCCACATTTGTCCAAAATCAGCCTCTTTTTTTTTAACAGTCTTAATGATCGTTAACGATGCGCTAACCGCTAACGATGTAAGTTACCATAGCGACAGTGACTAAGGGGAGGGAGGAGGGAAGGGGAAAAAGAATAAAGAGAGGGCGACGTGGATTTTCATAGCTTTTCCCTCATTGATTCATGATCTCATTTGCCTTATGTATACATATAAATAGATAAGGAACACTGCTATAACTACTATTATTACGTTTAATACCGTTGTGTAAAACATTTGAACATCCTGAGGGCTTAAACCTGAAAAAACAGAAAGAAGGAGATAGATAGGGCCAGATTATTATGGTGGTATAGTATTTTTAGTATTTATTTTTTTAGTATTAGTATTTTCTATTTATTTTTTTTCTAGTCCCCTCCAGAAATTATCTCTGAAAATGTACTGCTTATTGTCCCGCCATCAATCAAATAGGATTTTCGACCCCTGCATGTGCTTAATTTCATCAATCCACTGGATTTTTATGTTTTTTTTCTTTCTATCACACAGCGTTGCACGAGCAGGGCGTATCGCTCCGTTTCAAACTCTATTCCTAGTGCTCCACTGACTGTTGGACCGATCACTTGTGAGTATGAGTTACAATCTGATCTCAGGGCTGATGTCTCAACACAGTAAACTATGTGGGAAAATAATGTGTTTCTGTTCTGTGTTTTGTCTTCAGGGGAGAAGTCACCAGAGTAACACTGCACACACTATGGTATTGGTTTGATTGAAGATGGTCTTTTCTATTAATAAAGATAAACAGGTTAGATTGAATAAAGTCACCCACATGTTGAGTAAAAAAAATAAGATTCCGAATGTAATTATTTGTCCACACACATTGTTTATCTACTTTGGTGCTTCTGTGGTTTAACATAGTTAGGACCTGTAGAAAAATAAAATAACAAATCAGTGAAATTATAGGGAATATCCAGTGATGGTCCATTTTAATCCATTAAGAAATGATGGAAATCATGAAAAAAACTGGAAGCCCACTGGATAGTCACATGAATATGATCTTAACTTAACATTTAATATCATGCTATAAATTGTTAGATTATCTACCAATTGGGTAAAGTTAAATACATTTATATTAAACTTTTTTTAAAATAATAATAATCATTGGTTTTATTTGGTCCTAATATACTTTTTTTGTTTTCCTTGTGGGATATAAGCTTAATTCTTTCTTCATATCTATCTGCAGCAGCCTGAACTGTCCTTGTTTTAAAATTGGTTGCAGATTTGCTTTTTTTTTCTATAAATACAAATTGCATTTTTCTACACAGTATTTTTCTATTGAGTATATGTGTTTCATCTGATGACTAGTTTTTGCTACATCAACAAGTTATGCATCATTGCCATTGTTGACTTAGTGACTTTTGTCCAGTTTTCCTGTTGGCGCCTTTCATCAAAGTGGTTTACTAGCTTATTCTTTGTATTCAATACAATACACTATGTATAGAAATGTTAACATCAAAGGGATCAGATTTTTATGGATTATGGAGGTTTTTTTTTACAAATTAATTGTTAAACGATTGATTTAGTGTGTCTCTTCTCTATTAATAGTCACATGATCTGTGTGATATAGGAGATGAATGTGTGTGTTTTTAGACCTCAAAATGGAAATGAGGTTTAACATATAACACATCAGTTCTATATTGTAACATTGAATAATTATATCTTTCTAGTAAATCTAGTAAAATGAAGGCATCAATATTTTTCTGTTACTGTGTTTATTTTCAATGCAGGCATCAAACATCATAACATGAGAACTCTGGAGAAAATAAAATAAGTATTAGGAACAAACTTTTTGCATCAGTAGTTGACTATTAAATATTTGTATCATCTTTAAGGGTCATTTATGAAAAGCTTGTTCATTCCAGAAAAAAACTATATGCGATTATTAACATTTTGCTGCATTTTCTCTTAGATTTTCTATATTATAGCATAAAGTGTCACCTTCCAAAAAAAAATCCCTTGATGGTGGCATATGCAGGAAAACAAAATTGCAACCATGATACATGGTCCAGGGTTAAATTTCTCAACAACCATTGGATGAATTGCCATTAAACTTAGTGTCAATGGGATTAAGGTGAATCGACTTTGATCCGGTGACTTTTCATCTAGTGGCACTGAGGTTGATTTTTGTGTCTCGGAGTGAAATATCTTGACGACTGGTGGTTGGATTATTATGCAGTTTGCTGCAGATGTTTCATGAACTTTGAAGATCCCTTTAATTATCATCTGGCGCCACCACCAGGTGACTATTTCAATCTGTACAGTTTATCTATCTCATATCTAAATTATCCCTATATGGTATTTAGCAGTAGAGAGCAGGTCAATACCATAAAAATTGGACGTTACATTATGTTGTTAGCATATGATACTACTGCTGCTGCTGCTGCTGCTGTACATGTCACTACTGCTTTTAATGACAAAACATATCAATATTTGTTTCAGTGATAATGGTCCTAGTACTACATGGTAATGGATAACATGTAAATTCTGTGGTTTATAACATCCATTCTACTGCACAGAGAATCCACATGGCTGTCGATGCTTTGTCTCACAATATTGTCTCCTCTTCATTTCAGTACTTTCACTTTTCTTCCTGCAAAACATGTCGTAACCATGTAAAAGATGTTTGCTTTAGACATGGACAGATACACCACAAAGGCAGGACGCTGAGATAATTTTCAGTAAGTCCTGTTTTGAGTATTGAAAAATGCCTCATATGAATTGTTCTGTGGTAATTTAAATATATTATAAATAATGAATTCACCCACATAATATTTCCAGATTATAATGATGGGGTTTCATCATTGGTGAATTAAATCAGTGGATCTCAAAGAGGGGTCCGGGGAATCATTTATAGATAGTCAAGATGTTAAATAGAAAGGATATAATATATATCATATATACAATAATGAAGATATTAATATAATATTGAAAAAATGTAATATTCTACATGACTAGAAAAGTTATATATAGTAGGAGTATATGCATACATGCATATATCCTTGTGTGTGTGTGACATATACTATTGTAGATTGCTGTAGTTATGTTTTATGTTAACAGGTTCCTGGTAATTTGGTCATTTTCCTGCTCAGCCTCCTCCTCCTCCTCCCCATGAGGAGGTGAGGTGTTGTGGTTGTTCTCTCTCCAGCTGAAGGTCACCGTCTGCTCTCTAGGAAACTCACACAACTTACATGTTGCTCATAATAAAGGCAGTCTATACGAGGGGGGCGTGGCCTTCGCGACACTTTCTTGATTGACAGGCATAAAGCCCAATGGAACGGCCTGCCCCCACGTAGAGGGGGCGGGGCGCTCGGCGGCCAACGTCTCCCACTCGGGTTAAAGGCTTTTTTTCCGAGCAGTTGGGGTCAATTTCCGCTCGGTGGTGGGCCGGAAAACGCGAAACAACCGTTAAACTTTTTCCTTTTTTTTGTTTTTGTTACCGTCGTCATGTCCAACAACAACGCCAGCAACAACTTAATCATCGCCCAGAGGGCCGTGAAGCAGCTCCGGTTAGAGGCCAGTATCCCGAGGATCAAGGTACGAACCCCGCAACGCTGACACGCACAAACACGGAAGACGGAGCGGAGCCGCTGGTTGAATGGCGGAGACCAAAAAAAAAAAAAAAAAGCAGAAATGACACGGGAGTGGACTCTTACGTCATATGTCCATGAAAAAAAAAAAAAAAAAACGGACGTTTTCCTACGTGACGTTAAAGTCGTTCGTGAACAGTTTTAAAAGTTTCTTCCGCGTTTTAACGGCTGTCACTTCACGTTGTTTCCGTTCGCGAGCAGCGCAGCCGTTTTACCGAGAGAAAACACAAGTTTATCAAAGTTTCACCTCTGTTATCTGGGGGGAAACAGGTGGTAGAATCTGTCTTAAAGCGACATATACGCAGTAGACACACCCAGTGTGTGTGTATTGCGCCGTTGCTTGCAAATTGTATGCAAAACAGCGTCAAATGTCACGTGTTCGTCGCTGCGAGTGTAGTCTGACATCTACTGAACATGGTGACCTGAACAGAAACCTCCTGGTTCTGGAATTAATAGAATTATCTTATTCCATTGTGAGATTATTGCTGTTATTTTAACGATTATGGATGATTTAATCTTGTTTTCTTAAACCAGGAAACGCGTTTCATCATATCTTGTATCTCATACTCTTTACTTTATCCTATATTTGTCCTTATCTCATATTTCTGACATTTTATTACATATCTTTTTTTTAATTTATCTTGTTTTCATAAAACATTTTTGGATTCAGCATTATGTATGTCATTTTTTTCCTTTTTATTTCACACTTGACTTTATCCTATTTTTGTCTTTATCTAATATTTTTGACTATATATATTTTATACACATTTTGACTTTTTAATGCATAATTTATACTTTTTATTTATCTTATATTTTTTTATTCTATACCTCATACTTTTGTCTTTTTATTCACATTTTTTTTTTACTTTTATATCATCTTATCTTATATTTTTTCCTTTTTATCTCATACTCTTGACATTTTTTAATCTCATTTTGACTTTTTAATACATAATTTTTATCTAATTTTTATTGTTTCTCATATGTCTTTTTTATCATAATGTCTATTTAATAGCACATTTTTGCCTCTAATCTAATTTCACTGTGTAATATTAACTTTTTGTGGTTGATTGTGGTTATTTTAATCTTGTTTTCATAAAACGGGTAATTATGTTGTATTTTATCTATTTTTCCTTTTTTTTATCTCATACTCTTGACTTCATTTTTTTATTATATATTTTTTTAATCTTATTCTGACTCTTTAAATGCATACTTTTTATTTTTTTATTTAACATGTTTGGATTCTAATAATTTTGTCTTTTAATCCCACATTTTTGCCTCTAATCTCATAATTTTCACTTTTTATCGTGTAATTTTAACTTTTAGAATTATCTTCATTGTTGGAATTGTAATCTCGTTTTCATAAATCAGATAATTGGTTTTTAATCGCCGTTGTCTTTTTATCTCACATTTTTTTTGGACTTCTTATCACATCCTATTGACTTTCTCATATTTTTATCTTTATCTAATATTTTTTAGGTTTTACCATACTGTATTTTTATCTCATTCTTTACTTTTTTGTTGCATAATGTTGTCTTTTTTTATCATTTTATCTCATAATTTTAAAATATCTTATTCTGCTGGCGTTGATCTCGTACTTTGGACTTTCTAATATTTTTTACCTTTGATCAATAGATTATCTTGACCAAAATCAATGAAATAAGTAAAAGGATCGCCTAATAGAACGATGCATTGGATTTATTGTACCAGATACAGCATATTTGACCTGATATGCTTCCGTCATGTCTCTGGTTCTGCAGGTGTCCCAGGCTGCTGCTGAGCTGAGGAACTTCTGTCTGCAAAATGCCTCCAAGGACCCTCTGCTGGTCGGGGTCCCCTCCAGTGATAATCCCTTCAGACCCCCCAAGTCCTGCTCCCTGTTCTGAGGTAAGTCTGCTTCTCCCTCTGCTGAGGCTTCATCTGGGGACATTAGCTGCAGTCGTATAATTAATCACACCAGGGAGTAAATTAATTACACCTTCACATTCAGCTCACTCTGGGTTGAATGGAGCTAATGACCGTTTTCATTAATCGGGCCATTATCTTCTCAATTAATCCAATAATTGTAAGGGAACGGTAGGTCTTATTTTTAAAAAGCAGCCCAAAACCCAAAGATATTCACTTCCCTACCAGGTACGACAAAGGAGATGTCATTAAAGCATCAAATCATCACATTTTAGATTTTAATATCGCAATTTCTTTAATTATAATGGTTGTTTTCTGATTGATTGCATAACCCCAACAGTTGAATGCTCTAAATTCAGGGATTTAAGGCTTTAATTTAAGAAAAAAATGCACATTTCCTGCTCCATATAGGTGTTTTTCATTAATATCTGCTGATTAGACTTCTACTCAAGTTGATGTTATGGGGAACATTTTCTCCTACATTCTACTGCACTATATACTACATACTGCCACAAAATTTAACAAATAACTCTTCTTTTCTCAGCAGACTGTTCACACTAAAGTATACAGCCAGCATATATATGCAAATAGCTTTTAAATAGCAAAAGAAGGTTGGTTCCGCAGCATTCCACAACTTAGTACTCAGGACATTTCCATCATTGCCGGTGTGAATGCTCTTTACACCTATTTTAGATCTTTACACCACATTTTAAGTAGAGAAGTATGTGGTTAAAACACAGCACGCGTAGTCCCACCCCTTACAGGTGTGTATAGCTGCATTTTTTATATTCTGGTTTTAATAAGTGTTTCTATATTCTCTCGCTGTTTTCTTCCTGTAGAGCAGACAGAATCATGGAGGATTTCTGTATTTATCCGTCGAAGACTGTCTTCACCTCTACTTGATGTCGCTGTAGATCCGCCAGCAGCTCCTAATGGGATGATGGGACGTGGGGCTGATGGGTTCAGGAGGGGAACTGGTCCACTTGTTTGCCAAAACTAAGGGTATCATAACTCCCATCTGTTACAATAAAGCAGAGCCAAACTCTACATGGTAAAATAAAAAAAAAAAAAGAAGAAAACGTTATGGACACTAACTTGACTAATGATTGAGCTGTTCTTTGTAACCCAGCACTAAAAATGTCCCTTCTCAGTTTGCTGACCTACTGTCAGCCCTTGTGATTGGCTACTGAATGTGCAGCCTCCTCCTGCATTTCGTGCGGCAGGTGGAGGATCAAACATTAATTTAAAAGCAGCTCTATTCAACAATAAGAAAATGGGTTCTAAGCGCACTCCATTTCATACCTTTCTGAAACATACAGACGTAAAAGTAAGATTTATCTGTGTGTGTGTACGTGTGTGTGTGTGTGCGTGTGTGTGGCCAACAGACATACTGAGAGCTTTTGAGATAAACTGATTGGTGTCTTAAACTATTCATGTATTTTTCCGGCAATGGTAAAAGGTGTTCCTACCATTCTAAGGTACAACAACATGGTACAGACTTTAACCCTAGGACATGTGATTGTCCATTAACCTTTCATCCCGTCCATTTTCTGTATATATTTAAGAGCCTTGTTGAGGTTGATTTTATTAGCCTGTATGTGACTATCTTTAATTTAAAAAAGGAAAAAAAACAAAACACCATGGCCTTACACTATTTGGATAGTGAAACCTGGGAGCAGATTTAATGTGTATTGCAGATACACAAATGAATTACCAGCGTTCATATTCCTGTTCAAAACTTCCAAATATCGTTTGTATTTAATGAATCATGCTGCAGTGACTTGTCGCATTAATTGTTTTCCACACTGGAATCCTATTCCAATCAACCAAATCTTTTACTACTGTTAGCCTGTATCTTTCTTAACTTTGCTACTGTGGGCAACCTTTTAGAAATTAAACTTCTTTTTGGGACACTGAGGAATTGCTGTATGTGGCTTTATTTTTTTTTCAAAAATGTGCATATTTCAATATGTTGAGGTTGTTCTCGAATCTGTTGGTTTGATTTTTATTGCTATCTAAAAGAATGCAAACTGCTGGACTGAGTTAATTTGTTTAAATCATGGTTTAATGTTTGATTATGGTGAACGTCACAGGCCACACGGTCATAAATCTACAGGATATCAGCAGACAGGCAAAACCACTGGCTGGCTATAGCTTCATGTAAACTATAAACTATAATTTGTCAACTTAAGCCATTTTTTTTATAGATATCTAAGTTATACATTTTTTGGCTAATTAATGAAGGAAAATAAATGCTGATCTAAATCTAAATCCAACGTTTTATTACACACAAGGAATATTTTGATCCTCTCATATTTCTATTAGTTGTTTTAACCCATTGAAGCCTATGAGCCTTTAAGTCTTGTCATTTTATAGCTAAAACTAAAGAAATCCCAATGTTACTCATACATCTTTTTTTTTCTAATATGATAGTAGAAAACTTTTTGTGTTTTAAGCAAAAAAATACGTTTCTGACTGTTTCCTCTCACATTACATCATTAACTTCCTTCCCCTTTCTCCTAGAAAGAGGCATTTTATTTAGATTCAAGCCTGACGTGTACATTTATTTAATCATTCAAGTCTCTATAATAACCCCCTGAAAAAACATGTACATGGGTTTTTGTTTATGAGCAGATTTTACTTATTTTCTGCAAAGATTACAAAATGGCGGAAAAAAATAGTTGTTAGTGACTCAACTGACAAAAATCTGGGCTTAAATGGGTTAAATGAAAACAACACCTAATAATTTAGGACAAGGAACACTGATCTAAATCTACATCAGCTGATTTGTGTATAAGTCTCATTGTGTGTTTGGGATTATGAACGTTGCCCCTCCCATCATAGACGTCTCCTTCAATCCAACACAGTTTATATAAAAGAAGTTAAACCACGTTAAACCACTGAATAGAAAACACTGTATCTGTGGCTCGTTGTCACTAATCAGCAGAAGTGTCTTCACCTGGAAGTAAAAGGCAGCGTCTGTGTGAGGAAGCTGTGCCGCTCAGACGACCCAACAAACACCTGTCGAGTCAAGGTTTGTCATTTTATTAAGTCGTCAACAAAGGTGTAATATCCTGAAAATCTGTGCATCTGTTATGTTGTTTTTATGTTAATCCTGTAACATTTACATGTGAGTAAAATAATGTGAAAATATCACACAGATGGCCTCCAGGTTTGCTGAGAGGAGGGTTGGAAGACGTGAGAAGTACCTGGGTGATCATGTCTTTTCTTTTTGACCTGAAATGTAGATTTATGAACCCATTTGAACCCAGGACCCGTTTTTTCCCCATTTTGTAGTCTTTTCTGTGCAGAAAATGGTGTTTTAATGGTCATTACAGTTGTCGTTTGCATTCCCATAAACAAAAACCTATTTATCCCTTTTTAGGGGGATTATTCCAGAGATTTGAACAATTAAATAGATTTGTAAATGTCACGGTTATAATCTAAATGAAAATGACTTCATTCTGGGAGGGTTTGTTCATGTTCTTGAAAGGAAGGAGCAGGAAGTTGATGACGTGATGACAGGAAGCATTTGGAAACTTAATTTTATTTTTGTCTACTATCATGTCATTAGAAAAGACAAATTATTTTAAGTATAAAATGACAGTCCTAGACTTAAAGTCTCATGGGCTTAAATGGGTTAACTTGACCTCCTTTCTCCCGACTCCTGGACTCTACTGCAGACTCCTTCCTGCTCAGGGACCAGAGCCCCGACCCTCTGACTGAAATCTCTCACAGCGCCTCCTGGTGGGCGGACAGGGAGGAGTTTGGAGGCCGTGGTGACTCCCTTAGGGTGAGTGAAAGCGAACAAATAGAAGTGGACGATGAATGCTTCTGACTCTGTGATGGAATTCCTTTTATGTTGTAGGAGCAGCTGAAAGAGAGCGACGAGCATGTTGCCAGGCTTCAGGAAATGCTGAGATGTGAACGGGCCAAAGTGAGGAGCATGTTGTGGAGAGCGGAACTATCTGAAACCTTTATGTTGTCCCCCCGCCTCCCTCATGAAAGCCCTGTCCTCCTTGTTGTCAGTGCACCCGTCTGCAGCTGAGGTGTACGCAGCAGGACGCCGAGCTGAGGCGTCGAGAGCAGCACAGCAACAGACTGAAGGAGCGACTGTCGCAGCTGACCGACAGACACAAGGACAAAGGACCCAGTGAGACTCCCTCTGTCCCCTGTCTGTCATCTATAAAACCTAGGAGTGTCTGTGGTTTGCGTATCTCTCTGAATGTTTGCCAGATCAACCTCAACTTTTGGATATAGCTTGGCACGATGGTGTATTCAAAACCTCATTATCTTTAAAAGTTTAAATCCCATAGACGGAAGCACTTTGGTTGCAGCTTCCCAGCACTTTCATTACAGTTTAAAGCTCTGTTGTCCCATTTTTTTCCCCTTGAAAACCACACGTTAAGACGTTAGCCGATTTTGTTACTCACGTTAACACAGGTCTTACTTCAGGGAATCCCAGCACCATCGCCTAACAGAACAGAATCTGGGTCTAAACTCATTTATTTATAAACACATATAACCGTAAGCTAACCGGGTGGCTGCACTATACCAGGAAAAAGTACAAAGATTTATCAGAAGTCCAGTTTTATTTGTCCTGTCAAAACAATTTTAAAACTAATATGTAGCCTTTTTCTTACAATAGCTGTATTTGCATTACTCTCTTTATCTCAATGTATGTCCATGTCTTTTAGAATGCATAATTTGCCTATTAGAATTATGCAACAGTTCAAAAATCAACCACTTTTCTATAGGAATACCTACTTCTTAGAGGGGCTAAACAAGCGTCTGTGTCTCATGTCTTTTTTTTTTTTTGATAATCAAAACCTCATTATCATTAAAAGTTTAAATCCCATAGACATGCATATCACAGCGCTATCCGCTTTTGTTACAGCGTAAAGCTCCGTAACACAGCTCCTCCTCATGTTGCTTCCCAGCACTTTCATTACAATCCAAAGTTCTGTGGAATTGTGCAGCCAACGTACTGAAAGTATACAGGAAAAAGTATCAGCACTTTCAGCACTTTCTACATAAATCGTAGCCTGGCTAATGAATACATACTTCCTATGGGTACTGCACTTGTCGTGATAACGCTAAACATCGACCAACTTGTATTTTTTTTTTTTTCTATCCAGCCATCGAGGTGCTCAACTTTCCACCTGGATTTCGAGGCAGAAGAGAACCGCCAGTCAAGTCATTCAAGGCTACAGCAAAGTGAGGAGGCTTCTGTTGCTGCTAACTGTTTGTCGCCTCCTCTCGTTCTAATCTCCAGTCGCTCTCTCCACTCTGTAGGCGAGAGGAGGCAACTCTGCGTGTGATGTTGGAGCGAAGAGAAGCAGAACTCAGAGAGGTGACGAAGCTGCGCCACAGCCTCACCACTTTACTCCATGCACTCCGAGTGGACATGGAGCGGGTGAGGAAAGAAGGAAGTCATGATAGTAGACAAAAGTCACCAAGTGAACATCATTATTTTAAAATGGACAGCTGTTGTTGTAGTGACTCTTATCGTGTATGCAAGAAGATGCACTACTGTGGGGATCACTTAGAAATGTCCTTAATTTTGAAAGAAAATCACTGTTTTTTTCAATGAAGATAACTTTAAACTAATCAGAAATACACTGGTAAGAAAAGATCTGGTGCTTGAAAGTTAATTCAAACATTCATTCATGGAACAACACCTTGGATGAAAAGCGATGTATCCTGAAGAATGGAAATTTCAATGTCTGCAGGTTCATGACTTCTGTGTCAAACCGTTTCCGAAAGTTTATTCTGCATAACAAACCAGACTAATCTGCTTTTAAGACCTTGTCGGACACTGTGGAAGTTGAGGATGAGGCACAAAGTGAAGACAACAGGTTGGATCAAGCAGAAGTGGCGCTGGGTGACCATGTGACAGGAGGCGTGGTTCAGAGTTGGAAAATGGTGCAGAGGAGACTGGGAAGCATCTTATCGGAGGGCAAGAAAATCCACATTAACAATCTTTTAAAGTGAATTTGATGTGTTCTCCTGTATTTATTTATATATATATATAGTTGGCCTCATAGCATAATTGCCATTCATCTTTTGGCCGAATTACTCTCCTACCACTGCTGTATCATCCTGTCTTTCTGCTTATGTCATTAGTCAATCACAACCTTTATTAGAATCCAAAATCTTCCTGTCCAAGTCATTTATTTGACTTATAGGCAGTTTTGATACAAGCAAAATGGCAGAGAGCGAGGAAGAAGCAGCTATATTTCTCTACTAAATGTAATTCCAGTCAATCAAAGGGATTATGAACTGTGTATTTAAACTTAAAATGACCATTTTTACCTCAAGTTATGATATAATTCACAATCATGGAAGACAAAAACAAAAGAATTTTCCCCAAGTGATTTGTTTGTTAGACAATTGATGAGTCTATTTCATTTTGCATATATATAAAGACCTGTCTTTTTTTCTTGTTTTCCATTAAAATATGACTTGGGCAGTTATGCTGAGGTTAATAATAGTCTTCTTGCTTCCTCCCGTTGTGTTTGCGGTACCTCGACTGAATGAATGTGATCTGTCTTGGTTTGTTGCAGGCTGCACTGGTTCAGGTACTGACCACGACAAGCTCTTGGCTCAACTAGAAACCGAACTGAAGGCGAGTCAACAGCTCGTCCAACTACAACAGCAACTGCTGCAGGTCTGGTTCTTCACCGCACACACACACATTCACACATTCTCTCTATTATTGGGCTTGAATCCTGTCCTTGGCTTCTGTCTGTAGGACAGCCTGGTGTCACCTGTCCCCTCTGAGCTGGCTGATTCCTACTTTTTGGAAGAGTGGGAGCGTCTTCAGGTGCGCTGGGCGGAGCTGAGCCATCAGAGGAGGACGTTTGAAAGGGAGAGGAAGTCCTTCACTGACGCTGCCATACGACTGAGCCGAGAGGTGAGAAGAAGGAAATGAGGCCGTTGTCTTTAAAAGTGTAAGATGACCAGTGATGGAATGTAAGGAAGTTTTACTTTTGGTATTTTTTTTGTATTTGTTAAATAAAAATTCATTATGCATACTCTTACTTTTACTCCACTACATTTGTTTCCCCTTAAGTCCTAAATAAAGTATTTTTATCTGGAATAAAACATTTTTTCAATATTCTATATAAACATGCAAAAATGCTGCGAGTTCTATCAGTCTTTAAAAGTTTGGGGTCACTTAGAAAGTTCCTTATTTTTTAAAGAAAAGCAGTTTTTTCAATGAAGATAACTTTAAACTAATCATAAATACACTCTATACATCACTAATGTGGTAAATGACTATTCTAGCTGCAAATGTCTGGTTTTTGGTGCATCAATATCTACATAGGTGTATAGAGGCCCATTTCCAGCAACTATCAGTCCAGTGTTCTAATGGAACAATGTGTTTGCTCATTGCATCAGAAGGTTAATGGATGATTAGAAAACCCTTGATGCTAACATGTTAGCACAGCTGAAAACAGTTATCTGCTTAGGGAAGCTAGAAAACTGAAAGGGAAAAACTCTAAATAAAATAAAAGTGGGGCTTTTCATGGAAAATAAAACTGAGTGGGTGACCCCAAAAGTTTTGAATGGTAGTGTAGCTTTTTTTCTGATTTGGGTCAGTTTGGTTTAAATTAAGTATTTTCTCTATAGTAAAACATGTTTTTTTGCAATATTTGCAACTATATTTGCTCTGTAACAGCAAAATAAATTGATTCTGACACTTCTGTAGTCACCTCACATGTAGATTTCTTTTGATACCAGGTTTCAAGTACAATAACCCTTGTGTTTGTAGATATATTCCATATATTTACTATCCTTTATATTAGGAAAACTGAAAAAAACAGAAAAATAGCGATAACAAGCAGTTTCTACTGCAATAGGAAATACAATGTTAAGCTGAATTCATTGCCAGAGGACCCTTTGTGTACAGGTGTTATGTCGTTATGCAAAACAGCAAAGCATTCTGAATTAAAACAGAGTTTATTACGTTTTATGTATGTTTTGTGTCTATAGCGGCGTGATTTTGAGCAACAGAAGGCTTCTCTCCTGCAGCAGCAGTATCTACGTGACTCACCTCAGATTGTTAAAGAAGCACAAAGCAGCGACAGGAGCGAGTGGACTGCCTTCAGTGAGTATGAGCTCCTCTTGCAATGGTTTCACTCCAGAATCCCTGGACACGGCCTTACATCGTTGCATTGGAACTCCAGATGTCTCAGGTTTGGGGCCCGGCAGCGTCTCTGGCTGTTTTCCTGTTACACCATCGACCACTGCTGTTTCAGGACTACGTCAGGGAAGACTGGGCAATCAAACCCCCAGCACCCCGGAGCTCTACTCTGCCCTCAACCTGTCGTACCACTGTCGGTTAGTCAAGATCTGATTTTATAGCAGGTGTTTAAGTCACAATTTAGCCAAACTCTACCTGGTTTTCATCAAAATTCTATTTTGTCTAGCTCCAAGAACAGCTTCATTTTGCACTTTTATTAATGTTCTCCCTATTTCTGCTGCTCTTTTCTCCATCAGAACCAGAGATGCTGATCACTCCCACTTAGAGACTCTGGATGTTGGGGCACACCGGGCGGTGCCCCCACCACAACCTCCACACTTGGACTGGTCATTTTAATACGATTTAATTTATTTAAAAATAAGCAATAAAGTCTGTTTTACCTACGGTGTGTTTTCCCCAGCATATTGTTAAATATGTCATGATATTGGTTGTTTAATAAAATAATTGAGTGCTTTGCCAATCCACCCATTTTAATTTAAACAGACTTCTTACACTTCTAGGCCTTCTTAGCACAGTGTGATATGAAATATACATCTTGAATAAAGTGTGCATATGTGTGTGTTATAGTGCCACTTATGTTCCTCTTGAATTTGTCTCTTAAAACAGACAAATGCATAACATAGAAACTCTGTAAGTTGGAGGCAGCCTGGTTCTTCAGATCTGTGAAAGGTGTATTCATGAACAGGAGCAGCCGCAACAAATCTGCAGCAGCAACAATGAGCTCTATGTATACAAACAAAACAGAGTCAGCACAGCTGATGTGCTCCCTGATAGGAAATATATGACCATGCTACTGTATACAGGCTATACACCAGGCCCAGTACTGACATACAGGTGAGTGAGGAAGGAAAACAGTGTCTTAGTATTAGTTGTTATTTGAGGCGGATGATGGTGAACAGTGGCTAAAGTTCCCGCTGGGAGTCAAAACACATGCTAACGCACCCTTATTGCAGCCAAACTGCGTGCTAAAGTGCCCTCTGGGAGCCAAAACATGCGCCTATGTGCTCTCTAGGGACCAAATCACATACTAAAGTGCCCTCTTGGGAGCTAAAAAGCATGTTAAAGTGCCCTCTAGGAGCCATAACGAGGGCTTAAGTGCTCTCTAGGAGCCAAAATGAGTGCTTAAGTACCCTCTAGGAGCCAAAATGCATGCTTAATTGCCCTCTAGTAGCCAAAATGCATACTAAAGTGCCATCTTGGGAGCTAAAAAGCATGTTAAAGTGCATTCTAGGAGCCATAACGAGGGCTTAAGTGTTCTCTAGGAGCCAAAATGAGTACTAAAATGCCCTCCAGGAGCCAAAACGAGTGCTTAAGTACCCTATAGGAGCCAAAATGCATACTAAAGTGGCATCTTGGGAGCTAAAAGGCATGTTAAAGTGCATTCTAGGAGCCAAAAAGCAGGATTAACTGCTCTCTAGGAGCCAAAACACATGTTAAAGTGCCCTCTTAGGAGCTAAAACATGTGCTCAAGAACCCTTTCAGGGGCTAAAACTCGCTAAACTGTTGGCAAAATACACTAAATTGCCGTCTTAGATGGAAAAAACACTTGACTGCTCTATTGGGTGGAAAAAACAACTAAACTACTGCTGATCCACATTACTGATTCTGATAAAGTCACAGTAGCTTTCCCAGTTTTATGGTGCTGACATGTTAAACCCTGCTAATTTGTTTTTCAAACGGATTCATTCAGTAAGTGATGGCCTAAACATGTAGCAAAAACACATATCTCACAAAACCAGTTTAAAGTATGTGGTGCTAATGCTAATGTAGAGTTAAAATGTACATTTAACATCAGAAAATTACTTCTCATACCCAAATACAATAAATATCGGATACTTTTACTCACATTATATCCTAATAGTCGAGTTTAGCTTCTGCCAAAGTAAATTTTTCTGGTACCATACCTGTACTTCTGAAGTGAGGCGCTTCACACCAACCTGCCCTGCACGCGGGGTGCATGAGCTCCTGTGATTGGCTGCTGGTCTCGTGAGGCGGGCGCCTCTGTTCAACCACTTGTACTCAATTACCAATCAAAAGTTCTTTACGCGTGCGCAACGCTGCTGCTGCGGTTCCACGTCTTTATCGCGAAAGTAAGAAACGCGATCATCTCCAGAAAGAGTCACGGGCAGATAAAGAAAAGAAGAAGAAACTGCTCCAAGGAGCTAGGATGAACGGTATAGTTTGGGGGCTCTGTCTGTCGCGCTTCATGGAGTCGGATAGCAAAAGTTTCCAGCCCTGGAGAGACTACATGGGGCTGTCGGATGCGATCCGGGAGATCCTGAGACGGGGCACGGACACGGAGTCCTCGACGCCAGCTTCAAACGCCCCGCGACCAGAATCCGGTGATCACCGCGAGGCTCTGGGGTCCGTGCGCGTTAACGCGCTACGCCAACGCGGCGCGTGTGCGTCTGATCCGACTTTAAAGTCCGCGGCGCGGGCGTCTCCGGCTCATCAGCATCCAGCTGCGGGACGCGGCGACGCGTTTTCCGGCGAAACACCGAGAGCGGCGGCCTCTCGGGGCCCGAAGGACCGGAAGAAGACGACACGTTTCAAGCCTCCGCAGCCCGAGCGCATGTTCTGCAGCTTCTGCAAACACAACGGGGAGTCCCACTCGGTGTACGAGACCCACTGGCTGAAGAGCCCGGCCGGGGAGATCCTGTGTCCGTACCTGCGGCAGTACGTGTGTCCCCTGTGCGGGGCCACGGGGGCCAGAGCCCACACCAAGCGCTTCTGTCCCAAAGTGGACAGCGCGTACAGCTCCGTTTACGCCAAGTCCGGACGCTGAACCCGCGTAGCGACAAGACACTAGAATGCTGCTGTTTTTTTATAAGTATTTTATTTATTAGCATGTGTGTTTTTTGTTGCTGTGTTGTTTGTGTGTGATTTGCATGGTTTGGCACCGTTTGCTGTGTGCAGCATTCTATAATTTGAGTTATTCTACCAGCTGGTCGCTTTAAGAATTAGGGACTACCATATATATGTTTGGGAGGAGACGGAGAAGAAACGTTCAGTGAAAAAAAAATTTGTTTTACGTATTTTTTTAAAAAAAACGTGGTCGAATGATGTCCAATTCCACATTTCCTGTCGATGCATTGAAGGATAATAACGCTAACAAAACTTTATCAAAGGAAGAATCATCAGTAATAACTTGATTACATCACATGACCATGTCAGCATTTTACATTTTTAAAAGAAATGAGTGACTTGTTCTTGTTCTGAGGTGTGTGAATGAGTAATTATCCCTGTTCTTGAGGCATGGTGTTCAAAAACAAAGAAAAGCTATTACAGCTTTTTTGTGTGACTGACTCTTATAAATGTCTAAATTTAACTACATCTGTGGTTTGTTTCCTTTGTTCATCTTTAAGAGTTTAAGGGGTTGATTCTTTTGTTAAAGTTATGCTAGACCACAATAACAAATCACATTAATAACTTAAACAACTGTGCACATGACAATATTAAACATCTAACTTTATTTAGAGAGAATCCGAACAATAAAGCCTTTAAATGGAACATTCCAGTTATAATGAAAGAATACTTTCGAGATCATCTGGATTTACAGTGAGATATTAAAGGTTTGTAGCGTGGAACTGCGTTACCCATGAGCCTTTGGGGCAACAGTAAGATCAGGAGGGCAGGAAACGCTGCGTTTGGACAAATCCTCAACGTGCGGAACTTCTTGAACTTTTACTGCAACGCCGCAGGTTTTCGAGCTCTCTGTGAGTGACCATGACCGTTCGACTGGAAGAAAACCGGGAGGTAACACGTTCATTATTCATTAAACACAGGAAAAAGCTGGTTTAACAATATTTTAGTTAATACTAGATTTACATTTATGAGCTGCTAGGTCTATGACTGTCATTTTATACACATTTTCAAAGATTTCATGTTCATAATTATATCAGTTGAGTCACTAACAATCATATGTATCTATTTTTATCCAGTTTGTACTATTTTCTTTGCAGAAAATACATGTTTTTGTGGTTATTATAGTTGCTGCTTGCATGAATCTGCTCATAAACAACAACCTATTTATCCATGTACAAAATTCCTTTTTGGGGGGTTATTCTAGAAACTTGGAATGATTAAATGGATACAGCACATCCGGATCTTCACTTTTTCCACATTTTGTTATGTTACAGCCTTTTTCCCAGATGGATTCATTTCAGCTGACGCCTCCCATCCAACTTGATGGAGCTTAAGAGGTGCTGCAAAGAGGAATGGGCAAAACGGCCCAAAGATAGATGTGGCAAGCTTGTAGCATCATATTTAAAAAGAATTGAGTCTGTAATTGCTGCCAAAGGTGCATCAACAAAGTATAGAGCAAAGGCTGTGAAAACTGTGATTTCTTAGTTTTTATTATTTGTAATAAATCTGCAAAAATCTCAAAAAGAACTTTTTCACACTGTCATTATGGGGTGTTGTGTGTAGCTGTAACATAACAAAATGTGGAAGAAGTGAAGCGCTGTGAATATGTTCCGGATGCACTGTATATACGTGTCAGGGTTGAAAATCCTAATAATCTAAAGAAAATGACTCTTTCTGGGAGGATTTGTCTTCTCCATGTTCTCAGGAGGAAGCGGCAGGAAGTTAATGAGAGAAAGCATTTAAATTATTTGCTTAAAACCTTTTGTCTAAAGGGGTGTTCACACCGGACAAAAACTTGCACGACAGCGTGACGAGATTACATGTTAAGTCAATGTGAAGACGCGATTTTTGCGACGTGATGGACGCGATTTCGCGATGCGAAAATCGCCTGTTGCGTCAAGTTGAAAATATTGAACTTTCCTGGCGAATTCGCAGGATGACGTAGCGCGACAACCAATCAGCGTCGAGATTCGCTCCACGTCTCCATGACAACGAGAAATTCACTTATCGCCAGGCTTTTACTTTTCAACGGACAATGGAGCCGCGTCGTCCAGGCGGAGCTCCGGTAGAAACCAGCCGAGCTCCGTGCACCTCCAGACGGTATCATGTGCCCAGAAATGACGGCGGAGCTTCGGACTTTCAGAGCTGTACATCGCAGTGACAGTGGAGATCACACACACGGATGAGGAGAGAAAACAAAACAGACGGGGACGCGATGACGCAATCTGGCGAATTTTCGCAACAAAATCGCCTCCATCGCGCGAAAAAATCGAGTCAATTGAGTCCGGCGTGAACACCCCTTTAGTTGTCTATTATCGCGTCATTAGAAAATAAAGCTGTATTGGTAACATTTAGATTTTTTTAATTTTAAGTATAAAATGACAGTCATAGACTTTAATGGGATAGTTCAACCCTTTTAGAATTTGCTCATTGTCATGATTCCCATAGTCATAGAAATATGTTTTTCTGTCAATTCAAACTGTTTCCAGACCAGCAGATTAAAGCCGTGAGCTGCTCAGCTACTGCTACACTGCTAATGGTATTTTTTGGTTTTCCTCATCAAACTCAGCTACTGCTACACTGCTAATGGTATTTTTTGGTTTTCCTCATCAAACTCAGCTACTGCTACACTGCTAATGGTATTTTTTGGTTTTCCTCATCAAACTCAGCTACTGCTACACTGCTAATGGTATTTTTTTGGCTTTCCTCATCAAACTCAGCTACTGCTACACTGCTAATGGTATTTTTTGGCTTTCCTCATCAAACTCAGCTACTGCTACACTGCTAATGGTATTTTTTGGCTTTCCTCATCAAACTCAGCTACTGCTACACTGCTAATGGTATTTTTTGGCTTTCCTCATCAAACTCAGCTACTGCTACACTGCTAATGGTATTTTTTGGCTTTCCTCATCAAACTCGGCTACTGCTACACTGCTAATGGTATTTTTTGGCTTTCCTCATCAAACTCGGCTACTGCTACACTGCTAATGGTATTTTTTGGTTTTCCTCATCAAACTCGGCTACTGCTACACTGCTAATGCTATTTTTTGGTTTTCCTCATCAAACTCGGCTACTGCTACACTGCTAATGGTATTTTTTGGTTTTCCTCATCAAACCCGGCTACTGCTACACTGCTAATGGTATTTTTTGGCTTTCCTCATCAAACTCGGCTACTGCTACACTGCTAATGGTATTTTTTGGTTTTCCTCATCAAACTCGGCTACTGCTACACTGCTAATGGTATTTTTTGGCTTTCCTCATCAAACTCGGCTACTGCTACACTGCTAATGGTATTTTTTGGCTTTCCTCATCAAACTCAGCTACTGCTACACTGCTAATGGTATTTTTTGGCTTTCCTCATCAAACTCAGCTACTGCTACACTGCTAATGGTATTTTTTGGTTTTCCTCATCAAACCAGCTACTGCTACACTGCTAATGGTATTTTTTGGCTTTCCTCATCAATCTCAGCTACTGCTACACTGCTAATGGTATTTTTTGGCTTTCCTCATCAAACTCAGCTACTGCTACACTGCTAATGGTATTTTTTGGTTTTCCTCATCAAACTCAGCTACTGCTACACTGCTAATGGTATTTTTTGGCTTTCCTCATCAAACTCAGCTACTGCTACACTGCTAATGGTATTTTTTGGTTTTCCTCATCAAACTCAGCTACTGCTACATTGCTAATGGTATTTTTTGGTTTTCCTCATCAAACCAGCTACTGCTACACTGCTAATGGTATTTTCTTGGCTTTCCTCATCAAACTTAGCTACTGCTACACTGCTAATGGTATTTTTTGGTTTTCCTCATCAAACTCAGCTACTGCTACACTGCTAATGGTATTTTTTGGTTTTCCTCATCAAACCAGCTACTGCTACACTGCTAATGGTATTTTTTGGCTTTCCTCATCAAACTCAGCTACTGCTACACTGCTAATGGTATTTTTTGGCTTTCCTCATCAAACTCAGCTACTGCTACACTGCTAATGGTATTTTTTGGCTTTCCTCATCAAACTCAGCTACTGCTACACTGCTAATGGTATTTTTTGGTTTTCCTCATCAAACTCAGCTACTGCTACACTGCTAATGGTATTTTTTGGCTTTCCTCATCAAACTCAGCTACTGCTACACTGCTAATGGTATTTTTTGGTTTTCCTCATCAAACTCAGCTACTGCTACACTGCTAATGGTATTTTTTGGTTTTCCTCATCAAACTCAGCTACTGCTACACTGCTAATGGTATTTTTTGGTTTTCCTCATCAAACCCAGCTACTGCTACACTGCTAATGGTATTTTTTGGTTTTCCTCATCAAACTCAGCTACTGCTACACTGCTAATGGTATTTTTTGGCTTTCCTCATCAAACTCAGCTACTGCTACACTGCTAATGGTATTTTTTGGTTTTTCTCATCAAACTCAGCTACTGCTACACTGCTAATGGTATTTTTTGGTTTTTCTCATCAAACCCAGCTACTGCTACACTGCTAATGGTATTTTTTGGTTTTCCTCATCAAACTCAGCTACTGCTACACTGCTAATGGTATTTTTTTGTTTTCCTCATCAAACCCAGCTACTGCTACACTGCTAATGGTATTTTTTGGTTTTCCTCATCAAACCCAGCTACTGCTACACTGCTAATGGTATTTTTTGGTTTTCCTCATCGAACTCCACTAATGCACAATCTAGCAACTAACAAATGCTGTGGTGGACCAGTTGTGACCTGCACGTTCCCCACGCTATGAGATAATAACTGTAACATTACGACTAGTGAAGCGAATACCCAGGACTGCTTTCTTCAGTAAACATCTAGGTGGAGTGACATATATCAACCATGTCAAATTTTGCCTTTAAATGTTAAAACGGCTCAGCGTTGTGTGCAGTTACAAGAAAGGACCCGAGTTGCAAAAGAAGTGGAAGTTACTAACTTCAGAGAGGCGAGTTCTCTGATGAGGCCACAGATCAGGTCTGTGGCGTCTTCTTTAGAGTCTGAGGAGCCGAGAACTCCGGCCTCATCCGTCATCTCTTCCTCACTGGATGGAGGAGAAAGGAAACGTTGGTGAAAATGAAAACCCGCCTTTGTCCAAATGTGTTAATTCATTCTGGCTTTCTTCACTTTCCTGCTCTTTCTACATTGAGTGATACTTATACTGGGCTTTTTATTTTCACAACCACCAAACACAACTCTCCCGTTCTTCCCATTAATGTCAGGACTTTCATTTAATCCTCTTCCTTACATCCAGTCGATGGTGTTCAGCTGCGAGTCTGACACATAATCTAAGCCTCCGGATCCAAACGGGTCCCTGGTGTCCCTGGATTGGGGGTCCTGGTTCATAGTAGGACTAGAAGCAGGTTTGATATCAGGACCACGCTGTGTGTGACAAATAGAAACCAACAAACACATTCATATTGTTTTTATACAGTTAACATCTGCAATATTATTCATTTTAGTCATTTTATAGACATAAAACACTTAAATAACCATGCAGAATGTTTCAATTTAGTTGATGTTAATGTTTTTATTTTGTTTCTTTATTAGTTGCAATATTTTGTCTTCAAATGAAACTCAAGAGATTTTCAGATTTTGTTTAAGCTAACACGATACGAGTTATGTGTGTAGCTGCATTTGGCACTGATGACACAGTTATAAACCAGCAGCCCTGGTCCTAGAGAGCCACTGTGGGTGCAGGTTTTTGTTCCAACCAAGCAGGAACACACCTGATTCTATTAATGCAGGTCCTTAGCAATGGCTCTAGTGGTTGATTAGTAGAATCAGGTGTGTTCCTGCTTGGTTGGAACAAAAACCTGCACCACAGTGACTCTCCAGGACCAGGACCGCCTACCGCTGTTATAAACTCTTTACAAAAATAATGATTTTGTGAGATTTTGACATGAAATGTCTGGTGGTATAACAGAAAGAATGATACATTTTAAATGTATAATCCACCTAGAATATAGAACTTTTTAAAAAAGCTTTTTAAGAAAGTTAAACTATCTGGTACTAAGTTTTTAGGGTCACACTACAGGTCAGTTTTGTCTCTGATCCATTTGTCAGTCATCTTCTATACCAGCTTATTCCTCATTAAGGTCACAGGGGTCTACATGGACCACCAACTACAATGACACAAAACAATTGTAAAAAATGTAAATCGTCCTCTTAGCTCGATGGATAACATTGATCTCTATGTGCAGCGGGAGTGAGCGACTGCAAGATGCTGGGGGAAAAGACAAAACACCACTATGTGACTATTAAACCAGTAAAACCACACCAGAGGTCTTCCCATGATCATACCACAACATACTACAACAGGTGCTTTGGAAATCATTTTGATAAATTTTGGTATTCTTCTTTTTGTCTCTGAAATCCTTTATATTATATTTTTGCTCAGGAGGGCAACATCAGCCGATGAGAGCAAAACGGCAGTTGCCTTGACAACCAGGTCCATATAGCTGTGCACGTCCATGGCTCCATGGCAAAGTTTATTCTAGAGCTGCAACAATCGGTCGATTAATTGGTTATTTGGAAACTATTACATTAATCCCCAACTATTTTGATAATTGATTAATCGATTTCATTTATTTTTAAGAAGAAATTTGCCCAAATTCTCTGGCTCCAGCTTCTTAAATCTGATTATTTTCCCAGTTCAGCAAAGAAAAGACGTATATTGTCACAGATGAGAAGCTGAATCCAGCTGATTTTCAAATTTTTGCTAAATAATGGACTAAAACAAGTTTTGATTAATCGATTAGTTGCCAACTATTACATTAATATCCAACAAGTTTGATAATTATTTGATTTTAATCATTTATAAAAAGGAAAATGTCCAAATTCTCTGGTTCTAGCTTCTAAAATCTGATTATTTTCTGGTTTCTTTATTCATCTATGATAGTAAACTGATGATTTTTGGGTTGTGGACTGTTGGTCTGGACAAAAACAGACATTTTAGGTTGAATCTTCATCTTTGGGAAACAATGATTGATACTTTACACCATTTTATGAACCAAACAACTAATTGATTAATCGTTTCAATAATCGACTTGTCATTAGTTGCAGTAGCTTGTTTCCTTCCTTATTGACCCAGATTTTAATGTTCTTGCAGCACGACTCACGCTGCCGTTCCTCTCTGAGCCTCCAGGGGTCGCTGCAGCCTCGCTGAGCTCCACAGACACGCAGCTGAATCCGTCTGTAGATGACGACGACGTTTCAGCGTCACCACTCGTCTCTTCCTTCTTGTCATCTCCTGTTCCAGTGACACTGTGAACCTGCAGAGGAGCAGCCTCGCTCCCGTCCTTCTGCCTCTCCATCTCCTCACTTTGAGATCGACTAGTGACACAAGTTTCTGTTCCTGCCGACCGGTTTCCCGCGCTCTCTATTTGTGTTTCAGCAGTAATCTCAGCTGTGCTGCCTTCACGTTCTTGTTGCTCGGGATTTCCCGAACGTGCCTCCTCTTCCTCTGCAGGCGGATCTGACTTTGAGTCGCTGGTTTGTTCTGGACCAGACACCAAGCCTCCTTCAGCCTCGTTACCTTTTCCCTCTGAGCAGCCTGGATCACAGACAGTCGTGTGGACGTCAGTTTCTGCCCTGTGTGTGTTAACAAAACATCTGATTATCAAAGCTGGAAGAGACACTTTACATTTACTCATGTTAATATCTTTTTAAATCAGTAATGTTGTTAAAATTTAACTTAAATCAAGCAGCAGATTTGACTGAGGTGGTGCATTTAGTTATGACGTTCATAACATATCTTATATCTAAATGATAACCAGTAACATTTATCCCATTTAAACTTTAAATGACCAATCATTTTTTTAACCACTCCAGCCGCAGGCCTATTTTTCAGTTTCTCTGCTATAAATGTTAATAAATATAGTTTCTAATATCTCTACATTCATAAATCTACATGTGAGGTGACTACAGAAGTGTCAGAACCAATTTATGTTGCTGATACAGAACAAATATAGTTAGAATTATTGCAAAAAATATATATATAAAATTGTGTTTTACTACAGATTTATGATTTATTTAAAACTTAAAAACAACACCAAACTTACTGAAATCAGGAAAAAAAATGAAAACAAGCTAAATTATCTGCAATGCAGTGATTAATACAATGAGATAAGATAAATATCAATTATTTGTCCATAAAATCATAGAAATCACATTAACAACCATTACAGAACATGAATATATTTTATAAGATGTTAAAAAGGACCTGATTGAATAATCAGACAAACAGCTTAAATCTGAATTAAATATCAAAGGTTAGTTACAGCCCTACTACTGCTGTTATATTAAATTAATTTCTTATTGTATTGATGATGAGGATATTGATGATATATATTGATGCTGTAACAGTAACTTTGTATTTTACTACAGATAATATTATTTTATTTATTGTTATAGCTCATGTGATATATGCGTATATGTTAAATTCAAACTAAAATACCTTTGATCTGATAATAATTTATGAGCATGCGATATAACGATTCATCATTTAGTTTAGATTCCTTGTTACCCTGACCTGTCACTTCTTTCACAGTGAAGCGATTGAAGTTTTATCTCTGCTTCTCTCGGCTCTGTGACACTGGCCTCCAGGACGGCTGCAGGCGGAGATGTAATCTCTTCCCCAGCTGATAGATCGGCTTCATCGCTGCACATCTGCCTCTCAACTCTCTCTGGTCCGTTTTGCCCATTTTGTGTCTGTAAGAAATGACTCCGCTCCTTCTCTGTCAGGCCACACGTTCCCATCCTTCGCCTTTTTTTGGCTGGAAATGCCACTCCTGCCTCCTTCGTGATCTCTGTGACGCCAACCGTGCACTCGTCTCTACTGGTTTCATCACGGCTGGTTTCTTTCTGGTTTATCTCCCAATCACGTTGAGAGTTTTCTCTTTTGTCCACTTGTTCCTCCAAATCAGTTACGCAGGATTCCATAGCTTCTTCAGTTGTTGGGAGGAAAATGGGCAGTACATCGGTGCACATTTGAGATGCAGACTTACTACATTCCTTTGCAGTTATTTCCTCCTTGTCGTTATCATTTTCAGCATGCATCGGTGTGTCAGTGCTGCAAAGGGCTTGTTCGCTGCAACACGGGAACTGTTTATCTGACCCACAGCGGGTTAAAATGACTACAGGATTTTTCTCTTTTACTTCATTCTCAGGATATACTCCGAAGCTCTCCAGCTGAGACTCGGGATTAGCCACTGTCACCACTTCTCGCTCTTCAAAAGCTTCGACAGCCTCATCTTCTAAGTTAAAACATGTTCCGTTGACGTGTTTTTCTTCTGTGGCTTCATCTTGTTGCTGTTCTGCTGCCTGATCTTGTTGAGCTGAGGTCACAGTAGATTCCAGGGCAGCCACTTCTCTATCATTACCTTCAGTATCCTAACATTTCAAAAGAAAGATAGCTTAAAAAATTGATTTAGAAAGATGCAAATGTATGTTCTGCTTCTTTTGCTGGCCCATTTTATATCTCCCAAATCACCTGTTGATGGATAGAAGCCTGAAGTTCACCAGTCAGGGAATCTTCATCACTTGGACGTTCCCTCTTCCTTGACCTGAGTGACCGGGGCCGGGGTGGTGTTAAACCCTCTTAAAATAAAAGATGAATTAAATACTGTGATGGGATGATAAATACTTAAAACAGTACCAACACATCCATACACTTATGAAGTAACACAAGTAGTAAGTCTCCTTTACCACTGCTGCTGGTCTTCGCTCTTCCTTTGGCCATCTCCTTTTAGAAAAGTTTCAAAATAAGTTAAATTAAAGAAAACACAATAGTATCAAATATATAATTTATAGCAATTATGTGGTTTCTCCAGTTATTCTTGTGTCTTGATGGCAAAACACTCATTGTAGCTGGTCAGTGTAGCAGCTAACATTAATGTTAGCTAACAACAATTCATATTTATTTGAGTCAAATGAATGAATGTGATATGGAATTCGTACTTGGTTTAAACAACATATTTTTTTCTTTGTTTTCTTTTCAATTATTACTATTAACATATTGAATTAACTTAAAATAAGTGACCCACCTGTAGCTGAACCCGTCGATAAAATGCCGCCTTCGCCGAGCGATACGTCACTGCGGCCGCCATCTTGGGAGGGGCAAGAATGACCTGTGAACGCGCGAGTAAATGGGAGGGTTACACCTTTTCTGAATCAAAAGTACCATAATGTTTACATTTTATACTGAATGATTTTTGATATGAATTTGATGTGTTTAAAAAAATCAATAAAGCATTATTTGTTTATCCTGATTTTTCTGATTGTATCCTAACGATATATTCTCTTGTTGAACCGGGTTGCCCCTCCCAAGATGTCGGCGTCGTTGACCCGTGATTCAGACATCTGGTTTTACGTCACACGTCTAGCCGTAAAGCGAAAAGCGTGTTGCCATAGGAGACGCTCATGTCGGAAGTAACTGCTCCCCGTTGTTGTTGTTGTTGTTTTGACAGCTCGGATTAAACGTTAAAATACTAACGTCCGTGTTTTCTCCTCGTGTTTCCGAGCCACTGTTCGACTTGAACAATCGAATAACGACCCGGGACAAGCGACAAGGTACACAGCACATTCAGGAGATGAACACCACTACATAGAATGTTGAATTAGCTGTTAGCTAACACGAGAAGTGAAGCTAAACAACACAGCAATTGTTATTAATTTACACTAAATGACTCATGTATAACGCTGGAGTTTGTCTCTCATTAGAGTTTAAAGATAAAGTTGAAGGACACTGTTACACATCAAGGCATCAACGCTGTTTAAACCTATTTTCAGATTTATGAAACCTTTATTTTACTGTTTTTTCCACAGATACAGATAATACAAAATAAAACATTAAAACAGGACTCCATTAATCTGGACTGGAACTGTTTTGTTTGTTTAAAAGTAAAATAAAAGTAGGCGTGGTAGAAGCCTGTAATGGTTTATATGAAAACCACACCCACAAATATTTGAATATTAATGTTCTCAACTATAAGCACTCTTAACGTGTAAAATATTAGTTGAAATGAAAGTTACTAAGTTTTTTTTATTATTTATTTACTTCTGTTAATATACTGTTTTTTACTATTATACTATATTACCCTCAGTATAATTACCATCACCTTGCTGCACCTTATTACATATTTATCATTTTTTTTAAATGTTCTTGTTCTAACCCATATTTTTATTTCTAAAATCTATCTATCTATCTATCTATCTATCTATCTATCTATCTATCTATCTATCTATCTATCTATCTATCTATCTATCTAATTTAATTGCTTGTTAACTTTTGAGTAGTAAGTCCATGAGTCGCAGTCGGAACCCCAACCCTCCCCGGGGTCAAGGAGCGGAGCGAGCCAAGCAGGTAACACCCCTCAGCATCTGATTCCAAGATGTCTGCTCCTCGGTTGTCTACGGCAGGTATTCACCCGTTCTCCCTGTTCCCCCTGTGTCTGTGTCGTGTTGTCTCAGATGGGGCTGCTGCTTGACTTGTCCCCGGGGATGGATGATGAGGGGAATGATGAAGAGCTGGAGGCAGAGCTACTCAATCTGATAGGAGGTGAAGGAGGAAGATCACAAGGGAGGAAAGGTGAAGGCAGAGGTGAGAATGACTTTTTTTTTAGATTAAACCAAAGTTTACACCAATACTGACACATATTATTATTCTATTTATCTTTGCAGCTCCTGTTCCCATGACTGAGATAGAGCGGATGGCAGCTCTTTGTATGAAAGACTTGGATGATGAGGAAATCGGGGATGAAGATTTGGATGATGAAGATCTTCTAGTAACACAAATACTTTATTTTTTATCCCTGTTAGAGCTTAAACAATGTTTTGATTAACTGACCAGGTTACAGAAGATGAATCAGGAATTTCAATAAATATGATCTTTCGGGCACTTTTCCATTTATTGGAAAGTGAAATGATAGACAGAAAACACAGGGACAGACATGGATCACATGCAGTAAATGTCCCTGGCTGGAATCAAATTTAAGAACATTGCTGTTATGTGGCAGTCACCATTCCCCTAGTTGGCAGCTGTATTAATAGTGTACCGATTGTGTCAGTCATTTCACTATAAAATACCAAAAATAGCTTTGAGTTTTAGACTTTTAAGACATCATCTTGGGCTGTGTGATATATTCAGAATTTCTGTTTTTCACATTTTGTTGACTAAAATGATTACCTGATTAATCAAAATCACATAATAATTGATATAGATACACTACCGTTCAAAAGTCTGGGGTCACTTAGAAATTTCCATATTTTTAAAAGAAAAGCACATTTTTTTTTTCAGTTAAGATAAGTTTAAACTAATCTATACATCACTAATGTGGTAAATGACTATTCTAGCTGCAAATGTCTGTTTTTTTTGGTGCAATATCTACATAGGTGTATAGAGATCCATTTCCAGCAATTATCACTCCAGCGGTACCAGTGGTACAATGTGTTTGCTCATTGCATTAGAAGGTTAATGTAATAAAATGAATTTTACAACTAATGGTGATAAATAAAGGTGTAACTTTTCATGGAAAACACTACATTGCCTGGGTGACCCCAAACTTTTGAATAGTAGAGTAAGTTGTAGACTTAAACCCTTTCCTTATCTGTTGGATTGCCCTGCTTTCTTTTCTGAACTGTAAACTTTTCCATGTCTCTGTACATAGGCAGAATTGAATGAAGTTTTGGAAGATGATGAGGAAGAAACTCCCGCTCCTACCCCTCCAGCTGTCATGCAGTCTGCTCCCAAAGTGAGCGTCACATCCCACCCAGCTTCTCCCGCTGCTCCCAGCGGTGCAGTTGGACTGGAGTCCCGCCTATTGGAGCGCATTGAAATGTATAAGACAGCTATTTCCAATGCCAAGGCTGCAGGGGAGACTAGCAAAGCTCGGAGATATGACCGTGGGTTGAAGGTAAGACAGAGAAGAGCGGGGGCTGAGTTTTTAAAACGGAGAAACAAATAGTCTTGTAAGTGTTCCTGCTGTCAAAACAGCTGTTAGTCACACAGCCATCTGTGCTACAGTGTTAGTTAGAACCCTCAGGAAGACAAGCTGGTTCAGGTGGATGGATTTTCATTCAGTTACAGTTCTCTGTATTGTTGAAGATGTAGCATATGTGTCTTTTTCAACCCTAGACCCTCCAGTCCATGTTAACATCTGTCAGAAAAGGAAAACCGATCAACGAGGAGGAGATCCCGCCTCCCGTGGCTCTCGGGGGAAAGCCCAACTCCTCGGTCGAGTCGGAACCGATCCGGGAGCGGCCGGAGCTCACGCCGATGCCGTCGCCTCCCACCAATCAGAAACCACTGAGGGAGGCAGCGCCCGCAGCTCCTAATAATAAGCCGCACCATCTGAGTCCGCCCCAAAAGCCTGCTGCTGCTGCCATCACCCCAGGAACACCCGCCATCTCACCACTCACCCCCAGCCAGCCCAACGCTCAGCACTCAGGTAAACAGGCACAGGATGATACACCGCAGCATGAGAGGAAGTCATTATAACTCGGAGTATACAAGTAAAGATGAGGCGCTGCTGCTCTACTCTTCACAAACAGCATATCTTCATCTGGAATGAAAAGAGTCTTCTTATTTATTCCAGTTTGGCAAAACAGTACAGTCCTGATAAAATACAGCTCTGGAAAAAGTAAGAATTATCAGATTTTCTGATTTTACTACTTATATGTGTGTGTTTGGGCAAAAGCATCATTTTGGTTTGAATCTATAAACTACTGACAACCCACATTCCAAATAAAAATAGTATCGTTTAGATCATTTATTTGTATGAAATGACAAATGGTCAAAATAACAAAAAAAGATTCAATGTTTTCAGACCTCAAACAATGTAAGAACAGGTCAGAAATTAATATAACTCTAATTTTTAATAGTTTTCATGTTCTCCACAAGTCTTTACCATTGTTCCTGGGTGACTTTATTCCACTCCTGGTGCAAGAACTGAAGTAGCTCAGCTTAGTTTGATGGTTTGTGACCATCCATCTTCCTCCTGATCACATTTCAGAGGTTTTCAATAATGTTTATGTGTAGAAAAAAATACAGTGGTCCCTTATTTTTTTTCCAGAGCTGTAGTTTACCGTTATCTCATTAAAATGAACACTATGTAGGTAGTTAAACTACTGTTCAGATGGCCAGCAATTTTAAGACATTCATTTTGGTTTTGGTCATTGATATAATTAATTATTTTATTATCTAATGAATAAATTAAACATTTATTGAACAAGTCATTTGCAAAAACAACTCGAAAAGCAGCCTGAAAGCGCAGATATGCAGCTGCAAGGCATCACCACCAGGTGGCCCCAAACAATAGCAGCTGTGTGAAGGTCCATTTACCGCAATGCTTTAAACAGCAGAAAATTCAAAGCGATCCAGAGACCAGGATTTCTTCCAGATCATTACTAAAATCGAATCATCTGTTCATTGTACCATTTCCAACATTCGCTGAAAATTTTATGAAAATCCTTCCAGAATCTTTTGAGTTATCTCGCTAACAAACAGACAAACAATGGCGAAAACATAACCTCCTTGGTGGAGGTAATAATAATAAGAATTCATATTGCTCATGTTGTTATTGCTCAGTCACATGCTGAATATCACTGTGATGCTGATCCTCCTCAGCTTTTAAACTGACCAGTCCATGCCTTCACTCCTGTTCAGAGCTGAAACAGGCCGTGTTGTCCAGACAGAGGGAGTATAAGATCGCCGCCATACACGCCAAACAGAGCGGCGACATTGACCAGGCCAAACAGCACTACGTCGTTGCCAAGGTAACAGAACCGATAGCAGTAATATCACGTGGATAAATCTTCCTTTTGCCTGTGTGAGTGTAGAGTTTTACAGTCAATTCTAATAAGGTTTGACCTCTATTCCTGCAGAGGCTGGACATGCTGGTGGAGGCACTGGACAGAGATGAACCAATAGATCTGAGCTCGCTGCCACCGCCTCCTGGTCAGTGTGATGACTTTATCCCATAATCTACTTTTTTTTTTCTGAAGTTGTATTTGAAGTTGTGATATCCCTAATAACATTTATTGTGGTTGAAAGTATCAGACATCATCTTAATTATATTTTACATCTAACTTCCCACTGGAGCTCTAGAAAGAATAAGTTGTTTTGTGTCTCATTAATATGAATGAGCCTTTGGCGGTGATTGTATAGTTGTGACTTTACAACTTCACAGAAATCCTAGCAGCTTTTTTTAAACACATTTTCTGAATACAAGCTGTGTATGTCTCTGTTGTGTGATTGAAACAATATTTATAGACCAAGACATTCTTATAATAAAAAAGCAATTAAAATCCCACTGTCTGTGTTATAGCACCTTTAAAGGAATGCTTTACCTTCTGTCTAAATTACTTTACTCAGGCTCCTGCTTAAAAACTGGAGCTCCCAAGAGAATTATCAATTTTCTTAGATAGATTACACTTGAATAAGTACAAATTTATAGAACCCACAGAAGTCCTAAAAGCTTATTTTATAGCCACATCACACAGTTGCACGAATGTCCCAAACACATATTTGCTCAAAACAACGTTTTGAAAAATAATAAAATTTGTGACATACACTCTAACCACTCAGTCCTGGTCAGTTATAGCTCACTTATTATACTTTTATCAAGGCAGTTATCACTTCAGCTAAAACACTTTATTTAAAGAAAGATTGTTATTTCAATCCACTCCCTGTGTGCTGATCATCTTCAACCCATGTCCACTGCTGTCTGATCATCCACAGGAGACGTAGTAGCAGAGCACCGTGCACCTCCTCCTCCTCAGTCTTCCTCTAAACCTGCTGCTCCTGCTGCTCCCGCTGCTCCTGCGCCGACCCATGTGGCCACTGCCGGTAAGACTCTAGGAGCCCTGACCCTTCTTTCCGTCTATTCTTCTTCCGTCTTCATGTTGAATTTTAAAAAAATGCTGTGTGTGCCCTGCAAAGACCTTCCTGCTCCCAGCAGTTTGGCAGAAGCCCTGCAGCAGAGGATGGACATATACAAGTCAGCAGCAGAGGGAGCCAAGAGCAAAGGAGATGACCGTAAGGCCCGCATGCACGGCCGCATCGTCAAGGTAAACACCATGCACTTCAAATTTAGAAGATACTCTTTGAAAAAGACCTGGGTCTGGGACCTTTCTGTGTGGAGTTTGCATGTTCTCCCCGTGTCTGTGTGGGTTTTCACCAGGTACTCCAGCTTCCTCCCACAGTCCAAAAACATGCTGAGGTTAATTGGAGACTCTAAATTGCCTGTAAGTGTGAGTGTGTGAGTGAATGGTGTGTTTGCCCCACGATTGGCTGGAGACCATCTGGGGTGTATCCCTGCCTCTTACCTGTAATGTGCTGGGATTGGCTCCAATAGACCCCTGCGACTCTAATAAGCAGGTATAGAAGATGACTGACTGTTTGAAAAAGACAGGTGTTGTAGAATGCATCATTAAAGATGGAATTCATGCATCGAATAGAGCGAGACACACTTCAAACATCCTGTTTGAGGTGCGCCTCACGATCCTGCTTCTCCGCGGTGTGTTTTTCTTATTCCCCAAAATAACTGTGACTCGTTTTTATTTTGACTGAGACTACCCCCTCTGTGGCTTTGACTGTAACCGCTGCTGTTGCTCCTTCACCTACAAAAATAACTCACGAGGAGTCATTGCGTGCTCTGAGGACTGTTGAAAGGCACTGTGCAAAAGATAGGAAACCCTGAAATGAAGCTGGAGATGGATGCAGGCAGAGAAGATGAATGAAACAAATACACAGAGGAAAAAAAACAAGAAAACAACAGGAACATGAAAAGGATTTTATATACAGCAGGATGTATAAAGGGACAGATCCCTAGTTGTGGGATATGCAATATACTGCTTTTGTGCAAGTATAAGCACATTGATGACATTGATTTCTATGTAGTAGCTGTCAAAATACTAATTATAGCATCGTGTAGAGTCGGTGGAATTTACTTTTAATAAGTGAGGTCAGAATTATCGGCCATCTTTTCCTCTCTCAATAGCAATACCAGGACGCCATCAGAGCACACAAAGCTGGACGACCTGTCAGCTTGTCTGATCTTCCCGTGCCACCGGGTACGTTCTGGAAACAAGGCGCATATTTGTGTGATTGGTTTTTATTTCTAAGCTGTGTTAAATTATGTGTGTGTGTGCGTGCGTGTGTGTGTTCTAGGCTGTCCACCACTCCAGGGCTCAGAGGGGGGTCAGCAGAACTTCATGGGTGTCCTGGAAACAGCGATGAAAATAGCTAATCAGGATGCAGACGCAGAAGATGAAGAAGGAGAAGATGGACCCAGAGAGGCCGCCAAGGTACACAAATAAATAGTATTAAAAAAAAACAAAAACAAATAAAGGCACAGGGAAATGGTCAGATTGTTCACTGCAAAAACTGAAGTCCTATCAGGTGAAAAATCTTATTCTATTGGGAGATAATTAAGCTCATTTCAAGTTTTTTTAGTCAATTTAGTCTTTTTTAGGAAAATGTTTGTGTTGTTTTCTAATAAAAAGACTAAATTGACACAAATCAAGAAAAAAAATTGAAATGAGATGAATTATCTACATAATTATCTTATAAATTTCAGTTTTTGCAGTGCTAAAATGCACCCAAGGAATCTGATTAGTTGCCTTTTCAAAAATATCAATTTGAAGCATAAGTTTTATTTTGCTGATTGGAATAATATCAAATAATCAATTCATAATATTATCTAATAATCACTGTGGAAATTTACAGGAATAGAGATTCTATATAAAATATAATCTCGGTTTAGCTTTTAAAATTATTCAAAATGTGAAATCAAGCTCACAAAAGTCCCAAGACGTATCAGTTTTCAGTAGGAGAACAACACATTACCTTGAAATCTCATCATTATATTTTGTTTTCCTGCAGCCTGCCGTGCGTCCTCCAGCCCAGAAAGCCAAATCTCCAGCTCCTCAGGCCCCCAGAGGCTCCTCCGCTCCGAAACTGGGGCCTAAAGGTGTGTTTGGATTATGGGTTTGTGCGCCAGCATGCACCTGCCTGCCTGCATGCACAAAGCATTGGAGTGGTGCTACGTGAGGCAGAGTTTCTCTTATTTTTCTCTCAATTATCCTCGTAGCCCAGCAGCAAGTGGATTTCTTGTTGCTAAGGCGACAAGCTTTTTTGCGTGCAGCACTGCGCTCCAAACAGATGAAGGTAAGCTGTTGACTTTTTTCTTTTGTATCTTCATTCTTTTTTTTTTTGGTCTGTAGATTGATTTCCAGCTGTTTATGTGTCTGCTTTTATTTGATTTATTTATTTTTTGCTGATATCATTACCACAGCTGTCTGTTGTTTTATTGGCGTCTCAAACATCTGTTTCTATGGTTTGATTGATGCGGCTGCTGCTGTGGTTTGTTTTGTAGGACATGACGGGAGCAGCACAGCACCTCAGACACGCCAAGGGCCTCGACCCCATGATCACCGCTGCCAGATCCGGTCTTCCTGTTGATATCACCAAGGTGCTGAATTCAGTCCCAATAACTAATTAATTACAGGGAGAGCATGTGTGCGTGTGTGTTGAACATGTGCAACTGGATGTGTGAGATGTGTTAATGTGGAATATGACAGAAATACCAGATGGAAGGAAAGAAAAAAACGGGTCTCACCTTCTGTCTGTCTGTGTCAATTCCTGTGTGTGTGATCTGCATATTTCCAGTATGATTCCACTATGTATATCTCATAAAGTTTCCACTTATCCCATATGGCCGCCTTTCATTTTGCTTCATATAACTAATGAATTTCTCCCTGGCTCCGTCTCACGGTGTAATTTCAAAGAATATTATGCTTGTGCCTCTGTTAGTTTGCTTAGAAGCAGATATCTATCATTTCTAGTGGAACGACCGGCATGTAGACCTACGGCTGCTAGATTATGGAAAAAATCCTTATCATTGTTTTAGTCAATACTGAAATCAAGATTATTATAACAATTATTTTGTAGTTAGACAATGCATTTACTCAGCATGAGTGACTTGTTGTGTTGCCACATACATTTCATCTTATAGCAAATCTTGCATGTTATGTTGCCTTATATACACTAGAAGAAGATAGGGATGAAGTGAGTGTGGTGCTAAATATTAAACTAATGAAAATTATGTTTCTTCTCATTCATTATTAGTAACATCAAAGGGAACTGTTGCTTATTTCATTAAAATTTAGACCAAATAAGAAAAGCACTGGCGTAAATAACAATATTCCTAACTTATTGTGAGTAGTGTGTGTGTGTGTGTGTGTGTAAATAACAATATTCCTAACTTATTGTGAGTAGTGTGTGTGTGTGTGTGTGTGTGTGTGTGTGTGTGTAAATAACAATATTCCTAACTTATTGTGAGTAGTGTGTATATATATATGTGTGTGTGTGTAAATAACAATATTCTTAACTTATTGTGAGTAGTGTGTATATATATATATATGTGTGTGTGTGTGTGTGTGTGTGTGTGTGTGTGTGTGTGTGTAAATAACAATATTCCTAACTTATTGTGAGTAGTGTGTATATATGTGTGTGTGTGTGTGTGTGTGTAAATAACAATATTCCTAACTTATTGTGAGTAGTGTGTATATACCTCACTCGAGCTCCACTTACACTCACGCACACACACTTTATCTTTCAGAAATTGTCAAATATCTTTTCCATTGAATTATATGATTTTGGAAATCGAATTAAAATTCAAATACTTGCACAGCAGTAGGTTCACCTCTGGCGAAGCAACAGTAATTGAGAATTTGCTTGATTGGGGGTTTCTCAAAAGTCTGTTGCAAGTCATAAATGATAGGAAAACAAATCTAATTGCCTCTCCCCTGCACTTTATTTTATTTTGTCTCTCCTGACAGATTCCCAACGCTCCAGTCAGTGAGGACGACTACTCCCTGGCTCGGTCCCGTACCTCCCCGCTCTCCCCTCGCTCCAGTGAGCAGTACCGCGGCCTGATGGAGCTTTTACGGAAGCAGCATGAGGTTAATTTAATTTACACATTTAAATCATACAGCATGCTGACGTTTAATTACGACAAATCAATTATACAAACAAGTTTTATGTCTTTGGTTATTGTTTGTTTTCTCTCTTAATCTCCAGAAATGTCTGAGCCACTCTCAACAGATCACACAGACGGGCAACGTGGTTGAAGCTCTGAAGTAAGAATCATCACTTAAACTAAACGATAAATGTAGTCATCCAATCCAACACCTTCTTATGACAGTGACACCAAAATTCTCACGTTTGAGAACCAGATGATATTTTTACTCGCTAAATTAATTGAATAAGTCATGAGATGTGTAGCGTTTTTAAATGAGCTTCACTTAATTCTATATAAACTGCAGCAACACACTGTGTGATTTTCATCTCATCACCATAATCACATGATGATGCTCCGGAATATTTTGTCTATATAAAAAATGCACAAATTCACATGGTTCCATCAGCAAAATGGAGCTTTGTGGTGCAGAAATCAGACCTGTGATAGTTCACACAATATCTCAGTATGAGATACAATACCGGTCAAAAGTTTGAGAACACTTTTTCTTTTTTTCAGATTTTATTAAAATTTGCGTCTCATCTGACAGATGATGATCAGAAATGTTTGGATCAACTTTCACAACTTCATTTATGTCTATTACTGCAGAAAAAATGAAAGAAATAGTTGATTCATGAAATTTGATGTCTCTTTTTTTGTGTCAGGTAGTTACCTACTTTTTTTTTAACCATTTAAATGTCCCATATTCTACACTTTCCTGTTTTTATATTAAATTTCAACATCCCTAACAAGATTTTAAGTACCAAAGAACATCTCCATATAGTTTTGCACTTCCTCAAGCTTCTTTCTGAGCCTCTGCTGTGATTGGCTGATTTGAATGTCTGTGACTGTATAGTAGTGACATCACAACTTCACATAAGTCATGACTGCTTGTTTTAAGGCACAGTTTCTGAATCCAAGCTGTGTGTTTCTCTTTGGATTGAGTGTTTTTGAAACATGGGACAGTATTAATACACACAGTAAAATATTTATATGGGTCTAATGAATTCTATAAGGTATTCATTGGACTTTAAACTGTGTGAGTATTTGTGTGTAAAGAGCATCTCCTTGTTTTTTCAGGACTGAGAAGCTGGTGGAGGAGTCTATGAAGAGCATCGAGATCCTGAAGAACGCCCACGCCAAGGGCCACCCGGTCCCCAGGTGTCACACTGAGGAGAGGACCTTCAACACTGCCAAGTCAGCAGCAAACTCATGGAAAACGTTTTAATTAATGATGGATTATATAGCAATATACACTACTGTTCTAACGCTTGGGGTCACTTAGAAATCTCCATGTTTTTGAAGGAAAAGCACTGTTTTTTAATGAAGATAACTTTAAACCAATGAGAAATACACTCTATACATTGCTAATGTGGTAAATGACTATTCTAGCTGCAAATGTCTGGTTTTTGGTGCATCAATATCTACATAGGTGTATAGAGGTGCATTTCCAGCAACTATCAGTCCAGTGTTCTAATGGAACAATGTGTTTGCTCATTACATCAGAATGGATGATTAGAAAACCCTTGATGCTAACACGTTAGCACAGCTGAAAACAGCTCAGCTGCTTAGAGAAGCTAGAAAACTGAAAGCAAATTTTGAAAGAAAAAAAAATTATTTCAAATACAAATCATTATTTCCAACCTTGTCAATGCCTTGACTATATTTTCTATATATTGTCATATTGCCTATATTTGTCACTTTTCATGGAAAACACAAAATTATCTGTGTGACCCCAAACATTTGTGTACACGTTTTCTGAATTCTCAACAGAATTAACAGGAAATTCCCAAGTTTGAAAGCTGTCATTTAATATTTAATACTTTATTTTAGTTTCTCACCACTTTCATTAGTTGTTCCATTATAAAAAACGTTGTTTTTTAGACAAGACCAGGATGACTTTCTCCATCTAGAGCTGCAGATGAGTCAGAGTGACTCACTGTGGCTGAGCTCCAGTAGATATACAGTGCATCATCCCAGGCTAACAGCCAGGTGACTCATTCAGCAGTCAGGGCCGTTTGTATTCTCAGTCATGCTGACTGGTAAATGTCTATCACTCATGATGCTGCTCCTTTTTTCCTGTAGGATTCACCCCAACCTGACACCTAATGACCTGATACTGTACATCATCAAAGGCATCAACCTCCCAGCTCCTCCAGGTAGGCAGCTCTTTGAAACACCCCAGCAGCGACCTGTCAAGTTTATGTAAACTTCCACTTACGTCTCCACCTCCGCCTCTTCAGGTGTCTCGCCTAATGATCTGGATGCCAGCGTGAAGTTTGAGTTTCCTTTTCCCAGCACAGTAAGAATCTTTCACACTCTCAGAGGAGATCGTGGAGGTTTCACTCTGTTTATATCTACATGTGTTTCAACCTGTTAAAATGAATATATCGCATGAGAAAACCTCAGCTACAACACGAAATAACGTTTTTTTATCTGTAGTAAAACACAATTTTACTGTTACAGCATCAATATATATCATCAATACAATAACATAGTTTAATATAATATCAGTAATAGGGCTGCAGCTAACCACTATTTAGATATTTAATTTAGATTTGAGCTGTTTGTGTGATTATTTAATTGTCTCCTTTATAATCTCCTTTTTAAACATCTTACAGAATATATTCTTCATGTTCTGTGATGATCCTCAATGTGATTTCTATGATTTTTATAGACAAATAATTGATCTTGAACTCTTATCCTATTAATCATTGAACTTTTGCATATAAATTGCAGATAAATTATTTTTTTTCAAGCTTTTTCTTTCCTGATTTTGGTCAATTTAGTCTTGTTTTGAATAAATTATTTGTATCTGTAGTAAAACACAATTTTAGATTTATAAAATTCTAAGTATATTTGGTCTGTCACAGCAACATAAATGGATTCTGACTCTTCTGTAATTACCTCACATGTTATTTTGATTCCAGGTTTAAGTACATACCTTTGTGGTTGGTTTATTATCATTTATAGCAGGAAAAATGAAAATTATCCCTGGGGCTTAAGTGTTTAATGAATTAATATATGTTTTGTGTGTGTGTGTGTGTGTGTGTAGGAGGAGGCGCAGAGGGACAAAACCAGCACAGTAAAGAGCACAAACAGTCCAGAGTTTAAAGAGCAGTTCAAACTCAACATCAACCGGACACACAGAGCCTTTAAACGAGTCCAGTCTAAAGGCGTCAAGTTTGAAATCATCCACAAGGGGTAAAAAACACACACACACACCTGCTTTGAGGCGTCTGTTTGATTTATGCTGCGAATGTGATTGAATCTGTTCTACCTTCATCAAATGCATCCTCCGCTCTGTGCTTACAGAGGCCTCTTTAAAACGGACAAAGTCGTGGGCACAGCTCAGCTGAAGCTGGAGGCTCTAGACAACCACTGTGACATCAGGGAGATTCTAGAGGCGAGTGTTAATAACATATCACCACAAACGCACACACACAGGTACACAGTAGAGCTCTCCAACAGTGTGTGTGTATGTGTGTGTGATTGTCAGGTGATGGATGGGCGTAAATCCACCGGTGGGAAGCTGGAGGTGAGGGTGAAGATCAGGGAGCCCATAGCGGCGGTGGATCTCCAGGCGGTGACAGAGAAGTGGCTCGTCCTGGAACCCGTTTCTCCACTGTCTCCTCCTGAGAGACAGAAGGAGCGGGTGAGTAGACGAGTGAAAACCGCAGCAGAGCGTTATCCCAGGCTGCTTCTTCATTAGGGTAACACGTCTCCTCGTTCTTTCCCTTCACCTGCGTCCTCACGTCTCAGTGAAAGAGAGACGAGAAGAATTTAATTCATCAGACCGAACGTCCTCACTCACCCCTGTTGGCAGCTTTTCATAATGCACAACACCTCCGCTGTCAAATAAGTCAGCTGTCGATATGTAGAAATTATGAAGTAAGCTAACGGTTTAAGCCTAAGCATTTCTACATAGTGATGCTGGCAGGAAAACAACCGGTAACCGCTCCAATGTTTTATCATTTGATTCTGTAGCAGTGTCTGGATGTTACAGTATAACACACAAATAGACCATTAAACCCATTTAAGCCTAGATTACACATGTAATTTTATTTTTTTTACTTTTTTCATTGGGGCGACACGGTGGAGCAGGGGTTAGCGCTGTTTTCTCACAGCAAGAAGGTCACAGGTTCAAGACCTCCTTGGTCCTGGGTCTGGGACCTTTCTGTGTGGAGTTTGCATGTTCTCCCCGTGTCTGTGTGGGTTTTCACTGGGTACTCCGGCTTCCTCCCACAGTCCAAAAACATGCTGAGGTTAATTGGAGACTCTAAATTGCCCGTAGGTGTGAGTGTGTAAGTGAATGGTGTGTGTGCCCCACGATTGGCTGGCGACCATCTGGGGTGTATCCCTGCCTCTTGCTGTAACGTGCTGGGATTGGCTCCAGCAGACCATGTGACCCTAATGAGGAATAAGCAGGTAGAGAAAATGACTGACTTTTTTCTTTGCAGATAAAAGCATTTTAATCACTATTATAGTTGCTGCTTGCACAAATCTGCCCATAAACAAAAATCTATTCATCCCATGTAAAATATTCTATTCTAACGATTTGAAGGATTAATTAAATATATACATGTCAGGGTTGAACATCATAATAATCTAAATAAAATGACTCTTTCTGGGAGGGTTTGTCTTCTCCATGTTTTCAGGGGGAAGGGACATGAAGTTGATGACGTTATATGACAGGAAGCACTTAGAAATGTATTGTTTTGCCTAAAACATAAAAATGTTATCTACTGCATTTGGAGAAACAAAGAGGGCGGTACTGAGTGTCATTTATTTATTTTGTGATCGTAGCAGTTTCAGTTTCATCATTTTGACCACTTCTTGTTATAAAACATCTAAAAGCCCAAATCTCATCAGATGGGGTCTGTGGTCCAGTTTTTACGAGTTTAAAGGTTCCTTGATGTGAAAAGATTTGCCAGAAAACATCTTTAGTTTGATGTGATTTAACTCTAATCCAAAATAAATAAAATCAGAAGAAAGCTTGTTGTTTTTACGTGACCTCTTTGATTAACCTGGAGATGATTTTGTTCGAATCAGGCTCCGTCTCCTCGGTCTAAACCCAGACATGAAACAAGCGGCCGCAGCGCTCCTCCCAACAATTCTCCTCCGCAGTACAAACTCCACAGCTTCAGCCTCCTCAACTACGACAGGGAGCGGCTGGAGAGAAAGGTACAGGCCTGTTTCTGCATTTGCTGTTTGGATGTGATCCACATCAGGCCAGATTTAGTTATTACGCTGTAAAAACTGAAATTTAACAGGTGAAAATATCTTGTTTATGCTACAATTGGTACAGATTAGAGTAGAATTGTCTGATTCCACTGGCAGATAATTTATCCTATTCCATGTTTGTTCCCTGATTTGGGTCAATTTGGTCTTGTTTTAAAAACAAGCCTCAAAATAGGAGGTTGTGCACACTTAATGTATAAGAGAGGCAAAAAAATCATACTGGAAGAAGGAAAAAAGAAAAAGCAACAGAATAAATTCTAATTAAAAATGTTTTGGTTCTTAGCCCTTTATCAGGTCTTTAGGTAGTTTTTAACTACCTGATGAAGGTCTGGGAACTGAAATGTCGTTAAAACAGATGAAATTGATTAAATCAAGAAAGAAACACTTGAAATACGCTAAATTATCTGCCAGTGGAATCCGATAATTCTACTCAATATTGGGCTAATTGTTCCAAAAAGAAGATATTTTCCCTTGATAGGATTTCAGTTTTTGCAGCGTCCGCCTGTGTTTCTCTCTCTCAGATGGCCGAGTACAGAAAGAACCGGAGGGATCCTCCGTCTGACCTCATCCACCAACACAAAGACGTCGTACACAGGCTGCAGTGGCAGAAAGCTCAGCTGGAGAGAGGCTCTCCTGCTCTGCTCTCAGGTAAAACTCAGGAGTTTGTGTCTCATCCTCTTATACTAATTACTTTACTTGAACGGTGGTTTAAAACATCCTCTTAATCATTATATGACACCTAAAGGGTTCCCACACGTCCTGGAAAACCTGGAAATGATTCATCAATTTTCCAGTTATGGAAAACATATGGAAAATCCTGGAAAATTATTCTGCACTACCGGCCAATCAAATTTGACTTAATCACTAGAATTCTTGACTTCCACAACAGGATCATCCTTAAAATGAGAAAAGTAGGCAGTGAAAACTTAAAGTAACTTATTACATGTTCATTTTAACCACTGGCATTTTTATTTTCTCTGTTGTTAACATAAATGAATCTGATTTAATTTGTCTAAATTAGCATTAAAGCTACCAATCAGTCAATTTGACTTTATTCAAGAGTTATCGTCATTATCCTGGATAACAAAATATTTGTTTGACCTGCGGTTTACACACATTAGAATAATAAATAGAACAGAATAGAGGTACATGTTAATAAATACAAATATTATGATAATATAAACATATTATGGCAGACACTGAAGGGGAATGTTTTCGTGTATGACATGATAATATGTTTCTGTAGTAAAGTGACATTTCTTTGTCTTTGTCATGACAATTTGACATAAACCAAGACAAATAACCTGTCGTAGCAGACCTTAATGTCAAACTTATGACATTATAATGAAAAGCACAACATTTAGCAGACAATCATAACGGTCCTGTGACAACTAATCAAAATGAACCATATATGACAGTTTAATATCAATGTAAGATATAAGCTCTAGCTTTAAAAAAAACAACTTGATCTTGAATGAATGAATAAATGAAGTTTATTCAATCATGACGACATAAAACAGCACAACACCAGAAAAACATAGTCTACAGCATTGACATATCACACAAAACCAGTCATCAATAGTGTTGAACAATGACTGAAAAGGCATAGGTCGAAACAAACTGCTTATAAAAGCCTATCTAATATGATAGGCTTTCAAATTTTATGGCACCAACCTCCAGAAAAACAAAAAAAACAACCAAATATATGGTTCAACATTACCATTAACCCTAATTTACCAAATTACACCTGATGACAGCTGCCATAAGTCTTCATTAATCATGACAGCTGTGATGATTATGACAGTGTTTGCTCTACGTTTCTCAGGCATTAACTCACATTATTCTTCACCGTATCTGCAGAGTATGAGAATGTGCTGCGGCGTTTTGTCCAAGGACTCGCTGAATCGGTGAAGAAATACTCGAGCCAAGGCAACAGGGTGAGTGATGTTGTGGAACACGTCTGTCCGTCCTGGAAGAGAGATCCCCTACCTCTTCCTGAGGGTTTTTCCTCTTTTTTTTTCCCCACGTTAAAGTTTTTTTAGCGAGTTATTTTTTGTAAGATGTGAAAGGTCTAAGGACAGAGGATGTCGTGTGGAGAGATGGGAGAAGATTGATTCATGTGAGAATTACGATTCTTATTCCCTATGATTCTAGATCATAACTTCAAACTTCAGTTCTTTTCAATATTAAACAGGCACCTAACACTAACCCTCTAATGGCGTCTAATCAACATATACAGCTCTGGATAGAAATAGGAGACCACTGCAAAATTATCACATTTTCTGATTTTACTACTTATAAATGTGTGTTTTTGCACAAGGAACATTTTTGTTTGAGTCTATAAACTACTGACAACATTTCTCCTAAATTCCAAATAAAAATACTATCATTACTATAAAGTATAAAGTACTATCGAGCATTTATTTGCAGAAAATGACAAATAGTCAAAATAACAATAAAGGTCCAATGTTTTCAGACGTCAAACAAGATCAAATTCATTTTTAAAACAACATAAAACTAATTTTTACACTTAAGAATAGTTCAGGAATCAATAATGCAATAATTCTTATTTTTAATCCCAGCTTTCATGCTCTCCACAGTCTTTATCATTGTTCTTGGTGATTTTATTCCACTCCTGGTTCCTCTTTAAGCAGTTTTTCAGTTTTCCAGAACTGTGTTAATTTAAGGGTCTATAATAATGTCTATAAATAACACAAATAGGAATTTCTCCTGTGTTAAACTGTAGAACTGAACTTGTAGATCTAGTTTACAGTGAGCTCTATCACTACTTAAAAAATAATAATAATAATAAAAAAGGATTTTACTTACATGATCTGGTGTTGAAAAAAACTTTTTTTAAAAATCGATTTGTTTTGAATCGTTTTGAATAATCGAACCACGAGACTCCTGAAGATTCCTTGTCCTAGTAGTTGAGGCTGTGATTTTATGATTTAGCTCTGTACAAATAAAACTGATTGATTGAAAAGTTTCCTCACCTTTTTACCGTTTATAGGACGCTGCCAAGGATGCTCTAGGCAGATTAAAGATGGTCGAGAATGAGGTAAAGATTTATGCCGTTGCTATAAAACATATTTTAGTGTGTTTCTACGATAAAGTCACGTTACTTTTCTTTCTGTTTTTAGCTGGAATCGCTGACAAGGAAACGCGCTGCATGAGAGGAGTGAAGGGAGCAAAGACTTGACTGGAGTACTGTTATATCAAGAATCTCTCACACACACACACCCACACACACACATATATACTACTATACAGACACTACAGCCAGTATTTTAGGTACCTTCAGCATGATTCTATGCCGTCATGTCCATGAGGCTGCATGAAAATACCCGCGAATAAGTCTATTGATTATACAACTTAACTTAGTGGTTTTGTGCCACGATAGTTTAAAAAAAAAAACTACAAAAAGGAAATGAAGGCATTAAAAAGTGATGAGTGAAAGGAGAGATCAGACACTACAGGGAAACGCTCCTACAGATGTTTAAGTGCGGCTTTACACAGATGTTCCGCTCTTTTCTCCTCTCTTAATTGTTTTCTTCTATTCCCATCTTGCCTTTGAGAATTTTCGGTGAAGGTTTTACATTTGACACCAGTTCAGAGTCTTTTGGTGTCCAGAGATGACCAAAAAGTGTGTGTGTGCGTGTGTGTGTGTGTGTGCGTGTGTGTGTGTGTGTGTGTGTGTGTGTGTGTGTGTGTGTGTGTGTGTGTGCTCTGAAGTGTGTTTATCCAGTGGACTGAGGTGTTTTTAACCCCTTTGCCCATATTTCATGTGTGTAATGAGCTTAATCTAATCTGTCTGCTCCAGTGTTCCCAGATTACAGTAATCTGCTCCGTTTGGAGTGGTGTGATATGGGAATAAAAAAAAAAAAAAAGGGCTTTAGGGCGCCGCAGCCTACATCCCATAATGAGGGATTAGTGTTTGTGTCACCAAGGAGACGAAGAGATCATATGAAGAGTCGCCTTTGGGAGGAGGAGGGCTAACAGCATGAATGAATGTGGTGGAAGGATTATTACTTCTTCTTCTTTCTTCTTCTCCTTCTTTCTTTCTTCTACTTTCTTCTTCTCCTTCTTCTCCTCTTCCTTCTTCTCCTTCTTCTCCTTCTTTCTTCTTCGTCTCCTTCTTCTTCTCCTCCTTCTTTATCCTTCTTCTTCTCCTCCTTCTCTTTCTTCTCCCTCCTCCTTCTCCTTCTCCTTCTCCTCCTCCTTCCTTCTCCTTCTTCTTCTCCTTCTTCTTCTCCTTCTTCTTTCTCCTTCTTCTCCTCCTTCTCCTCCTTCTCCTTCTCCTCCCTCTTCTCCTCCTCCTCCTCCTCCTCCTCCTTCCTTCTTCTTCTTCTCCTTCTTCTTTCTTCTCCTCCTCCTCCTCCTCCTCCTCCTTCTCCTCCCTCTCCTCCTCCTCCTTCTCCTCCTTCTCCTCCTCCTCCTCCTTCTCCTCCCTCTTCTCCTCCTTCTCCTCCTCCTCCTTCTCCTCCTCCTCCTTCTCCTCCTTCTCCTCCTCCTCCTCCTCCTCCCACTAATTCCCTTACATATATTCAGAGATTATGCAGAATCTTCAGTAATACTCTGCTCCATTCAGATTTTTTTCTTTAAACCTTTACATTAAATTCATTGTGCTGTCGATAAGGAAATAATTAACAGCCGCTGCATCAGCGTGCTGCTATTTTCACCGTGAGGTTTAATAAAAACCCTGATTCTTTCCCACCGAGTTCTCCGGTGGATGCCGAGTAGTCACAGGAAGACCCAGTTAGTGTCAGCGTGGCTGGTAATTTGCTGCTTTCTATTTGTGTTTCACCTGTCGTTGCTCTCTGCCGTTCACATGTTGTGACTGTGAAGTCAACGGGACGGAATTCAGACCAGTAGAACTTTAGAAGACGAGGATTCCAGCTGAGGTGCCTTGAAATTCATAAAAGCGAGTGATTAACGAGTTCCGCCACGTTTCCTCTGTTTCATACAGACGATCCAGATGTGTTTGATGACCTGCTAAACAGCAGCTGTAGCCAACTCTTTGAAATGAGGCTGACTGTATGTTTTCTATTTGACTCCATGTGGATGATGTCTCTTAACTCCACTAATAGATTTTTTTGGTCACATGACACAGCAGAGAATCATGTGTTTGCCCTAATTCATCCACTACCTCACTCCATTAGCAAATAATCCTGGTTAAAGTTGATCCGATGCAGCCTCCATAGTCTCTGTTCATTTATATTTATCACCCTCCTTCACTTTTATTTAACATAAGAAGATATCTTCAGATTGTTTTTCCAGAAAGGAGCAGTGAAAAGGAAATAGAGATGTAATTTAAAAGCTCATTTACATTTTGATGACAAATTTCCAATGCAAGCGATTTAATTGCAGATATTTATTTATTTTTCGTAGAATTCCCCATTGTCTTCCCTTCATTTGCAAATTAATTAGGAGAATTCTGAAACTTCCACAGATTTGAGTTGTTGCAGGACATTTAGCTGATCAAGTTGTGTAATTGATCACAGTAAATCAAGCGTTAATGTTAGTCAGTACTTTTTAAAGCTCTGTGTTAAAGGTAACAATAGATTCCACAGATTCCATTACTAGTCAGCTAATTGGTTTTCATACTATACAGAAACAATGGTAAAAAAATCATATTATTGCTGCTGGTGAGAACAGTTACTTTATAAAATATAAGAAAATAACAGAAATAAGAAAAAACCTTTAAAGAAAATTAAAGAACTTCTTCAAATTAATGTTTTTTTCTGCAACTAACACTTTAAAAACTCCTAATATTAAGATGTAGATAAAGAAAAGCAACAAACCCTCACATTTTATAAAGTGGGATTGGTGATTATTGTATTTTTTCTTAAAAATGACAAATTCTCCTTTCTGACTTAAATTTACTAATTTACATTTCTCAAACATAGCAGCATGTGATACACTACCTTTCAAAAGTTTGGGGTCACACAGACAATTTAGTGTTTTCCATGAAAAGTCACACTTTTATTTACCACCATGAGTTTTAAAATGAATAGAAAATATAGTCCAGACATTGACAAGTTTAGAAATAATGATTTGGGTATGGAATAATAATTATTTTCCTTCAAACTTTGCATTCATCAAAGGAAGGTCAGTTTTCTAGCTTCTCTAAGCAGATAAACTGTTTTCAGCTGTGCTAACATGTTAGCATCAAGGGTTTTCTAATCATCCATTAACCTTCTGATGCAATGAGCAAACACATTGTTCCATTAGAACACTGGACTGATAGTTGCTGGAAATGCACCTCTATACACCTATGTAGATATTGATGCACCAAAAACCAGACATTTGCAGCTAGAATAGTCATTTACCACATTAGTGATGTATAGAGTGTATTTCTGATTAGTTTAAAATTATCTTCATTGAAAAAAACTGTTTTTCTTTAAAAAATGACGACATTTCTACGTGACCCCAAACTTTAATCGGTAGTGTGTGTGTAGTAAAACGTAAAGACTGATAGAGGTTCCAGCGTTTTCGCCTGCTTTAACAATAGAAGCAGCTCGTCTTTTATTCGAGCTGGAGCCACATGTCACCTCGGTCACACAAACGCTCACAAACGCTCCTGCCACATCACTCCACTCCTCCGGTCACCTCCTGGCCTTTGAGGCTGTCCCGTTGCCATGGAGACGAGCTCATCAGCATTCAGCGTGGTGTCTGGGTGGTCAGCGCCAAGCAGGGGAACATATTGTTAAAGTTTGTCCTGATGGTGACTCACACTCCATTCCTGCTCATACAACACAACACACACTCCCACTTACTTTTTTTTAATGTTGGCGCTCTTTTCTTTCTGTATTATCTGGGTTTTCTCCATTAAAAAATGGTCGGATTGTTCTTTATATTTCTTTCTGGGTCAGCTGCAGTAGATTTATTCATCCAGGCTTTGGGAAAATCCTATAGTGGAACCGTTTAAAGCATTTTTTTTTAAATCTGTTGAATCATGTATGGGCAATCAATATAAATGTCATATTTATAACCAGTAAATAGACAGCATCATGCTCCGTCTCTATTTTTAAGTGTAAGTCATGATTTGTGCAGCTCAAAGCGGGAATGTATGAAGGCCTGGTTATCTGGGCGTTATTATTATTATCTGATGTATGAGGTTGGTGTTAACATGAATAAAACGGTGAAACGGCTTCAGTGTTTTATCTCTTTTAGATTCTTTTCTGATTAACATCTTATATCAGGGATATTGTTATTTACATGAGTGTTTTTGCTATTTTGTCTGAATTTTAATGAAATAAGTAAAAGTTCTCTTTGATATTACTAATAATGAATGAGAAGAAGCACCTTTTTCTTTAGTTTAATGTATATTAACCCCTAAAACTGTATGAAATCCACACAATATCTCTAACTTATTGTAAGTAGTTTTTCTAATTTATGAGAATTTCTCATAACATTGAGCTGATAAAATAAGATACTCTGATTGTTTATCACAGCCCTGATGTGAAACCTTTTGATATAATCTATAACTGTGATTAGTCTTACAGCGCTAATCATCCCAAATAGTGAAAAGGTGTGTACACACACACACACACACACACACTTAGACAAATTTACACAAGAGTGCAAATATGCATTAGAGTGCAAATATGTGCTTTACAACTCTTATAAACTCAGGGACCTGGCAGTTTTTGTTTGCAACATCTGAAAAGAAAAGAACTAATATAATTATCTACATTAAATATCTACTTTGGTGTATTCATTCTTTACGGTTGTTTATTTTATCACCAACAAATGTGCAAGTTTAGTTTGTTTCCAAAGGGATAAGATACATATAGAATATATTGGTTAGTTGTAGAATAATTAAAACTATACTGGTACGTATGAGGAACCCCAGTAATGAGAAAGATGAAGCAATAAAATCTAAGACTAAAGTAGAATTGCTTTTTATTAAAATTGATAATATACCTTCATTTATATACAATGGCATAATCTGTTTTATAGAATATATTTATATTTGGGATATATATCACTTTTCTCTCTCTTGATGTTATTTAAGTTGTGTCATAACATCATTTACACCACTGTTGATTAAATTCTTCGCTTTATTTTAAATATATAAATAATATAGCATGTTCCATGTCTTATTCTGTATATTTGCCTAAAATCTAAAACACAAAGATTTATAATGGGTTGTCATTTAAATAGAAAATAAACCTTCAGCGCAGAATAATGCATCTTTTCTATGTTATTCCTGTTGAAATATATATATATATATATATATATATATATATATATATATATATATATATATATATATATATATATATGTGTGTGTGTGTAAAGACATAAGAAATGAATAAAATTCTTATTAAAACTATATATTATTTTATTATAGCGTCATTTCCACCATTGTTGATACCTTTATATTTATTCCCTGCCTTCCTGTGTGTTTCCTTTGTGTTTAATAAAGACTAAAACAGAAATCTAAGATAAAAATAGCGCCGTATTTTCTCGCGCTCGTTGGGGGAAGCGCGAGGCGCCGCTGTTATGCTAATAGCGCTCGTGAATGTGGGATTTCTCCTGACAAAGGGGGTCCGGGATCAGAGGGGGGATGGGAGGGCGTCAGACGGCGGCGGTGCAGGGGGCACGAGGACCCAAGTTGGACAACCCGCGAGAGCTCGGTGGGCGGGGCCAGGGAGGCGAGCACTTCCTGCTCGGGGGGGCACGTGGTTCCGCGTCTGCCTCCGTGCCTGTCAGTGTGTGAAGGTTCCACTCCTCTTCTTCTCCCCTTCTTATCCTCCCGTGCAGCACAGCGGACCTCCTCCTCCTCCTCCTCCTGCACCTCCTCCTCCTCTCTTCTTCCTCCCTCTCTCCTCCTCCTGTTTTTTTTTTTTTTTTTGGAGGGGGGAGTGTGTTTTCCTCTTTTGCGACGACTCCCCGGGACTTAAACCGACAGCCAGGCCGCGGTCACTTCAACGTGTAAGCCAGTGAAAGTGTAAGAGTGTGTGTGTGTGAGTGTGTGGAGGCGCGTGTATGTGTGTGTGGAAGTGTGCGCGTGAGTGAGTGAGTGAGTGCGCGCGGTCCGTCCGTGTCCGTGTTATTTTCTCTCCGGCATCCCACCTCCTCCAGCTCGGTCATGACGCTGGAAGCGATCCGCTACCGGTCCGGGTCTCTGCAGATCCTGAACCAGCTGCTGCTGCCGCACCAGACCGCGTACGACGAGATCCGCTCGGTGCAGGACGCGTACGAGGCCATCAAGTCCATGAAGGTAAAGACTCCCCGTTCCTCCTCATCCCTCTCTCCATCCTTCCTCCCTCCTCACTCCGGGTTTTCACCCACTTCTCTTTTGTGCTCCCACCGCTGCACGCGCGTGTCGCCGCGCGCGCGCACGCGCTCCGTCGGCCTGTGTGTTTTTGTTTTGGACGCACCTGCAGCGCCCTGATCCTCAGCCTCCTCCCTCCTGCACAAATATCCTTATTTTTTTGAATTATTATTATTATTTTTTCCAGTTTCCACATTATTGTGTGTACGCGCGGCGGCTGCACGCATTCACCCACCCATGAACCCCCCCCCCCCCCCCCCCCCCCCCTCCTCCTCCTCCTCCTCCTCCTCCTCCTTTTTCTTTGGGAGAAGAGATTATTGATGAATTATTAATGACCTTTGCCAGGGTTTTTTTTTTGTTTTTTTTTTAGCGTTTCGGTCTCCTCCTGATTTATGCGTGTGAACCTGGAGCCCGGACTGGATCCAGAGGTGTTCAGCAGGTGTTCACGTGTCCAGATGTTCACTTATTTGGTGGCTGCAGATACTCTTTTGTCTTCACAGTCACACACACACACTCGCAGCTGCTTTTTTATGTGTGTGTGTGTGTGTCAGAGTGAAGGAATGTGCCATAAGCAGAGAGGATGATGTCATATGATAATGGAGCCTAATGGTACAGACACTAATGAGGTGATATCATTTCACTTGTGAGAACTTTTGGCTCAGCCGTCCGCCGTTTTACTGAAAACTGGATTGATTTCTCCTCGTCGTCCTGGTAACCGTCTCCTCCTCTTCCTCCTCCCTACAGGTTCGCGGTGCCCCGGCCATCGCCATCGTGGGCTGCCTCAGCCTGGCCGTGGAGCTCCGGGCCGGCGCCGGCGGCGACGACCCCGTGACCTTCATCAGGGAGTCGCTGTGTCACCTGACCTCGGCCCGGCCCACCGCCGTCAACATGGGCCGCGCCGCCCGCGAGCTGATGGAGTTCGCCGAGAACGAGAGCATGGAGAAGAACTCGGAGCAGCTCAGAGAAAGGTGGGACGGGTTCTGACGCTCCATTAATCTATCGCTTATCGGAACGATTAATCGATTGGTTGTTTGGTTCGTGACGTGGTGTAAAATGTCGATCACTGTTTCCCAAAGCTGAAGATTCAACCCAACAGTCCACAAACCCAGAGATCATCAGTTTCCTGTTGTAGACTAAAGAAAATAATCAGATTCGAGAAGCTGGAACCAGAGAATTTGGACGTTTGCCTTTTAAAAATGACTCAAATCGTTTATCAAAATTATTGGCAACTAATTGATTAATTCCCAAACTTTAGTCTAAATTATCTTAACGTAGATTCTTTTTGACATAATTGTTGGAAAATTGGATGAATTTGATGATTAGAGCTTCCAACCAACATCTATTTATAGTCGATTAATCTATCGATTATTGAAACAATTAATCGATCATTTTTTTGGTTCATTAAATGGTGTAAAATGTTTCCCAATGTCTTTTTTTGTTGTTGTTGGTCCAGATCAACAGTCCACAACCCAAAGATCATCAGTTTACTATTATACCAGATTAAAGAAAACAGAAAATAATCAGATTTTAGAAGCTGGAACCAGAGAATTTCAGATTTTCTTCTTAAAAACAACTCAAAATAACCTGCAAGTAATTGATTAATCGATTAATCGTTGCAAGTGTCACCAAAGACACTCAGGACTACATCTAGTGAAAGAATAGACACAATCACCTACTGGATATAATATCTGTACTTTACTTTGCATCTATTGTAATATAATATAGTATTTTCTTAGTATTCAGACATATATAAAGCACCACAAAACCTTAAGTAGAGACAGAAAGAGAGAGAGTAACTGATCAATTATATATATTTTGTGGTAATTTGGTTCATTTAAAAAAAAGAAAACCGTGCAAAATTCACCTGGTTCACATTTTCTAAATATATTTGTTTAACTAAACCAGAACAAACGCATGTTATTAGGAGTCCGCTGCAGGTTTTTACGTTTCTTTTCCATGTTTTTACCAACATTCCGTGACATTTTGTTCTGTTTGCCTCCAGTCGTTCAGTTAAAAAGTTCTTCATCTCATCTATTAGCAGAACAGAGGAGAAGAACAGGACTGTTCATGAGTAAACTATGTAAATGTCTTAAAACCTTTAAGAGGAAACTGGATCTGCGACCTGTCAGGATGTAAATCCATCAGTTCGACCTCCAGGACACGCACCGTGTGTTTTTAGAGTTACAATATGAATGCAAACAGAAACTCTGTAGGTTTTAAGGCCGATGGACACTCAGTCTGCAAACCGGACAGGCCGGTCGATGGCTTGTTATATGCAATCAGATGCAATCAGTCAAATCCTGAAGTGTGAACTGAAACGTTCTGGTAATACCAGGTTAACTTCTTCATTCAACACCAGCTGCAGGTGCCTCCCTGCAGGAAATAAAATAAAAGAGATGTGAAAGTTATAACAGATAAGGTAAAAGGTGGGAAACCACAGTCATGTCAGCGTGAGAAAGAAAGAGAGAGTGATAGTTTGGCAGGATTCAGTTCATAGGAACTGGAAAGAGTTTCTTTCACGTTACTACGCTCAAAATTAGACTTTTGCGTCTAGTTGGACTTTTCTCATCCTTGTCTCAGTTTTACTTTCAACTGAGAAAATCCCCAAACTGTCGGATCTGCACTTTTATGTAGCGTCACCTGTTGTTTCAGCAGGTTAATGCGGCCATTGATGTACACTACCGGTCACAATTTAGTGTTTTCCATTAAAAATCACACTTTTATTTTCCACCATGAGTTCTAAAATTAATAAAAAATAATGTCAAGACATTGACAAGGTTAGAAATAATGATTTATATTTGAAATAATCATTTTATCCTTCAAACCTTCCATCAAAGGAAGGTCAGTTTTCTAGCTTCTCTAAGCAGCTAAACTGTTTTCAGCTGTGCTAACATGTTAGCATCAAGGGTTTTCTAATCATCCATTAACCTTCTGATGCAATGAGCAAACACATTGTTCCATTAGAACACTGGACTGATAGTTGCTGGAAATGGGCCTCTATACACCTATGTAGATATTGATGCAGCTAGAATAGTCATTTACCACATTAGTGATGTATAGAGTGTATTTCTGATTAGATTAAAGTTATCTTCATTGAAAAAAACAGTGATTTTCTTAAAATCTAAAAAAATAAGGATATTTCTAAGTGACCCCAAACTTTTCAACGGTAGTGTACACATGTGTGTATATACACGTGTGTATCTTGTAAAATAAGCTTAATAATCTTAATAAACTCAGCTACAGTTCCAGTTACAGTCTGGGCTGGTGTGAGGATAGACTATAGGTTTCCTTCTGTCTCTCTCTTTTTAATTAATCAGACTTGCTGGTCGCACTGTGTGAAAACACATCGAATCAGCGCTAACGCTGTGTTTTTTCCTCTTTACTCGGCCAGTTCCGGCAGCTTCTCTGCTCCACTTTGTCCCGTCTCTGCTGTTGTGGAGCTTCATTCATTGTCCGGCTTCACTCTGACTTATAAATGCTGGAGAAAATCAAATTCCAATTGCATTATGTGTATACATCGCATCGCAGAAATCTGATCACAGTCAGATTAAACCAATAATTCTATTTTCTTGAGTGTCGTGTAAATTGACTCTCTGGTCTCATCTGACCTCATGTTACAGTACATGGAACCTTCCTCAGACAGAAGTTTGATCATTATTTATTTATATTATTCTTTATTTTAAATCTGGGGATTTTTTTGTTGAATTGTTCTGAAAGGGGGGAAAAAAGTTGGATCAGTGCTTCCCTGTTTTTGTCGAGATGGACAGACCGCTACTTGTTGAGGAGAAGAAAAAGACTAAGACAGATTGTTAGTGAATGTAGACGTCGAGTGTAACGTTGCACAACCAACAGACGCAGTTTATTCATATCAAATATTAAAACGTGGTTGTGGAGCCGCCACAGTCGTCTCAGCTGCAGCGTTTTACACTAGAATTCTCCACAACAATAGAAAATCGCAAAAAATAAAAGAAAATTGTTGCAGCTAAAAAGCTGCAAACTTGCCTCTTGATAATTCTGGCAGGTTTGTGATTGAATTTACATAAAAACATGTGAAAATACGAAGTGCAGGCCAGTCTCTAAAACTACTCCATACAAATGATTGATGATGATGACGCTGCTACTTTTGTCAGACGAGACTAGACGAGATTTTAATGATGAAAAGACAAAAAATCAATGCTTTTACAACTGACTGTAATGAAATGAACACATTTTTTGTTAAAGAAAAAAGACCAGATGGGTCTAGTTTATTAAATATAAACGTAATCAGTTTTTAAATTGCAATCAAAAAAGTGCCTTCACTGGATGTGTGTCACTTCCAGTGTGTGTGTGTGTGTGTGTGTGTGTGAACATGTAGCTTCCATCTGTGCTGTCGGCACTAAATGCGGCGACGTCTGTTACTTCATCATTAGAAGCTACTCTCTGCTGCTGCTTTAACCTGCTGAGTGACACAGACTTTATTAAACTTTTAGTGGAACGTTCAGCTCGGTCCAGTAACTGCGGTGGTGTCGCTTCAAAACATGTCCGTGTGTCACACTGAACCAAACAAAGGTTCCTAACAATAATTCCTATTGTTACAGATTAATTTTGATCAACATTATTATCAACCTGCTGTCAAAGAGTAAAGAACGACTGTTGACTAAAACTAGACTAAAATACTTAGACTTTCAGTTAACTAAAATAAGACTTTGGATTTAATTTGACTAAAAATAGACTAAAATATGACTAAACAACAAGGAAGTTCTGGGAAAAATTAAGAGATCACTGCATCTTTGTTTCTGGAATCAGCATATCCACATGTATTCCAGTCATTCCATTCCAGCATCTGTTGAATTCCAACACTTGAACACCTCATTCTGCTTAAAGAGGAACCAGGAGTGGAATCAAGTCACCCAACAACAATGGTAAAGACTGTGGAGAACATGAAAAGACATGAAAGATGGGATTAGAAAATGCTCTAAAGGCTTAAAAATGCTCTAAAGGATCATATTTTTATTTGGAATTTGGGGGAAATGTTGTCAGTAGTTTATAGACTCAAACTAAAATGTTGCTTTTGCCCAAACACATACCTGTAAGTAGTAAAATCAGATAATTTTGCAGAGCTGTAAAGAAAACCAAGATTAAAACTAAAGTGAGAACTAGCCGACAAAAATAACACTGGTGTCTACGCAGCAGGAACGGAGCAAGAATAACTGATTGGTGCAAGTGATGTAAGCGCAAGAAAGAGGAAACGTGATGCAGCAACAGTAGAATTAAGATAAAGATGATCATGAACCCGACGTCATCACTTCTCATTTCCCTCGCTGCAGCGTGATCGCCTGGATCGAAGACATGCTGGAGCGTGACGTCAACGACAACAGGAAGATCGGTAACTACGGCGCCCAGCACATCCTGTCCGGCGTCCCCAGGGACTCGGTGACCATCCTCACACACTGCAACACCGGCTCGCTGGCCACCGCCGGATACGGGACCGCGCTGGGTGAGACTGGCAGCTGTAGGCGTGAATGAGATAAGAGGGCGGTTGTTTAATTATTCATGGCGGTGTAACTGCAATAATGAGCCTGTGCGTGTGTGTGTGTGTGTGTGAAGGTGTGGTGCGAAGCCTCCACTCTCTGGGCCGGCTGAAGCGGGTTTACTGCACGGAGACGAGGCCGTACAACCAGGGCTCCAGGCTGACGGCGTACGAGGCCGTGGCCGAAGGAATCCCCGCCACCCTCATCACAGACAGCATGGCCGCCCTCACCATGAGAGAAATGGACATCACAGGTGTGTTCAGACCCGGAGAATAAGTGGACAAATGAAGTGTGTATACACTACTGTTCAAAAGTTTGGGGTCACCCCGATAATTTAGTGTTTTCCATGAAAAGTCATACTTTTATTTACCACCATGAGTTGTAAAATGTAAAATGAATATAAAATATAGACATTAATAAGGTTAGAAATAATGATCTTTGCTTCTCTAAGCAGCTAAACTGTTTCCAGCTGTGCTAACATGTTAGCATCAAGGTTTTTCTAATCATCTATTAACCTTCTGATGCAATGAGCAAACACATTGTTCCATTAGAACACTGGACTGATAGTTGCTGGAAATGCACCTCTATACATAGATATTGATGCACCAAAAACCAGACATTTGCAGCTAGAATAGTCATTTACCATATTAGCAATGTATAGAGTGTATATATGGTTAATTTAAAGTTATCTTCATTGAAAAAGAGAGTTTTTTTCTTTCAAATATTAAGAAATTTCTAAGTGACGCCAAACTTTTCAACGTTGGTGTATTAACAAATAGAAATACAGATGTAATCGACAGACATGGGGTATAATCCTCGCCGTTTTTAACGCCTTCTTCCTCCCACTCAGCTGTGGTCGTCGGCGCCGACAGGGTGGTCGCCAATGGCGACACAGCCAACAAGGTGGGCACGTACCAACTGGCCATCACCGCAAAGCACCACGGGATTCCCTTCTACGTGGCCGCGCCCAGCACGTCGTGCGACCTGAGCCTGGAGAGCGGCAGGGACATCATCATCGAAGTGCGCCCCCCGGAGGAGCTGACCAGTATAAACGGAGTCCCCATCGCTGCCCCCGGTAAGACCGGACGCTTTTAAAAGCACCAAAGAAGAAGACACCAAGAATAGCGGTGTCCTATATTTGTCCTATAATTAAATACACACACTATCCTGGAATGAGTATCAATTCTCATCAATGTTATCTTTAAAACATGGTTATACAGCTCTGGAAAAAAATGAGAGACAAAAGGAACATTTTTGTTTGAATCTATAAACTACTGACAACATTTCCCCCAAATTCCAAATAAAAATATCATTTAGAACATTTTCTTTGCTGAAAATGACAAATGGTTATAATAACAAAAATGTAGAGAAATGTAGAGATGATGAAAAACCTGCAGTGATGTTTTCCAGAGCTGTAGATTATTCAAATACAAAGGTTGATATTCTGACAAGAAATCATCTGCATCATAGTGATGATGCTCATACATTAATAAACTCAGCTATGCAGTTGCCAGGTATCACCACCAGGTGGCTCCAAACTATGGCGCCTCTTTGAAGGTTCATTTACCGCAATGTTACCTCACAACAAGAAATTCAAAGTGATCCAGAAACCAGGATTTCTTCCAGATCATTACCAAAATTGAATCACCTGTTCGCAGTAGCATTCCCAACATTCGCTGAAAATCTTATGAAAATCTGTCTATGACTTTTTGAGATATTTTGCTAACAAACAGACAAATGCCGGTGGGAAAAATAACCTCTTTGGAGAAGGTCTGTCTCTAAACTCCCTTCACTGATATAATTCACATCACATGCAGTGCAAGGGGCAGATTGAAAGAACGCTTTGTGAGGAACAGGACGTCGATTTGTGAGGTCACATGTTACATTTGCACAGGCCCATAATGTTTGAGGCTTCGCTGTTTATTAGGGACCCGCTGTTCTTCATTTCCCATAATTTCTCCTCCTTTTTACCCTTTAAGAGTAGAGACAGATAGAAAATAATGGGCAATAGATTAATTGTTTTAGGGATTTTACAAGGAAAAAATATCACCCCACAAAGTTTTTTTTCTTAGAAGTGATAATTTAATGCTTTTGTCTGGTCTTGATTAATGTTGATTTTGAACTGTTGGTAAAGTCACAATAAAATGATTAGCAGAATGATCATGAAACTCTTCATTAGTTGCAGCCGAAATTCAAACCAGGATCGGCGCCGGAAAATGTTTGTGTGTTTTTGGGTGAAATCGCGGGCGCCGCGTTGAGTGATTTGATCTCTAATTACGTTTCCAGAGCAGAGAGGTGCTCGGTAACATCAGAGTAATTAAAACATACATCCCTTTAACGAGCTCCCCGGCCCCCGGAGAGGAGGAGGAGGAGGCTCCGCCGCTCTTTAACTTTCCTCTGGCACTCAGTCATGTTAACGGCGTTAAAGACACGGCGGCTGCTGTTATTCTGCCTCTTTATTCTCTTAACAAATCACATCAACAAGCAATAATCGCCAATGAAATGATTCTATTAAGTTCTGCTGAAGCTCCAAACAGAGAAACGGTGGATTTATATAGCTTTCCTAGCTGTTTGTTTTATTTCTGAGCTAATAAACCTCATTGCTCTGATTTGTCTGTGCCAGCGAGTTCCATTAAAGTCCAAATAATGACTTTAAAAACACACCCAGCTCTGTCCCACGAAACTAAACTACAGATTCCTACCTGCTCTACAAAATGAGTTGGCCTTTAATAATTAAGAAAAAGTCATACATATTGTATTGCACTGGAAAAACTGAGTTCTTAACAGGTGAAGACACCTTGTTTTTGATATAATTAGTCTAATATTGAGTAGAATTATCTTCTACTGGCAGATAATTGAGCTTATTTCAACTTGTTTCTCCTCATTTGGGTCAATTTGGTCTTTTTTTTTAAAGAAAACAAGACAAACATTAATTTGAAATAGAAAAAAAACTTATAAATAAGCTAAATTATCCACCAGTCGAATATGATAATTCGACTAATTATGACAAAAAATAGTGTTAAGATTTCAGTAGTTGCTGTGTGAAACTATAGCAAGTGCTCACTCGTTTTTAAGGTGCTTTCCCTGCATTATATTGTTGAAGTTGTGATGTCACAAAGGAGATATATTTTTGGCTTTAAGAATCAAAACTGAAATAACAGGCCAGACATGTCGTACAGATAATGTCTAATAATATATAATTAGAACTGACCTAATTACAGTTTTTAAAGAATCCTGCCCATATTTGTCACAAATGACTAATGTATTAATGCCTAAAACACTAATTGAGTAATTAACTAATTGAGTTTCACCAGTAATGAAAGTGATTAATTTAATAGATATCTAAAAAATAATCTTAATATAGTTTTAAATCTCCTCTCTCCAGCTCTAGAAAGAAGCTGTTTGTGTCCATCTCATTAATATTAATGAGCGTCTCCTCTGATTGGCTGATTTGAATGGTGGGCGGTGACATCACTACTTCCCAGAGGTCCTGGCTGCTTGTTTTAAGGCACAGTTTCTGAATATGGGCTGTGTGTATTTCTCTGTGGAGCAGAGTTATTTATAGTTTTTTTATAGAACACCTAGACCTTCTTATAATAAAAAATAAAATAAAATCTCAGGATATGGGACCTTTTCAAGGGGAATAACCAGACTTATGCTGCGTTCCATTGCAATGAGTTGGAAATTCTGACTATATTACACTACTGTATTCCCTTTCCCATAATTCCCTGCTCTTCCCCCTCGCTTCAACATCTAGTAAAATGCATATTATATTTCATAAGAACTGGATACAGGGCTGGAAAATGGCCACTATTCATTTCAGAGGCATTCATGGTGCTTTGTTTTTTGGGTCGTATGAGATTTTTTTTTTGTTGCAGTACCACGAGTGGCCACTGGGAAAAACCTGCACCATATCCAGGTCTATAATACACCCATGGTAAAATAGGAAGCCTTGTGCGATGCCTTCTTGTTCTTCTTCTGAGTTCAAGGGTCGTTCTGTTGCACTTTTCCAATTCGGAGGTCGGATCTTCCTGAATTCCGAGTGCACACAAACGCAGCATGATTCTGAGTGTGTGTGTTTTTGTCGCCCGCAGGTATCGAGGTGTGGAACCCGGCATTCGACGTGACTCCTCACCAGCTCATCACAGGCGGCATCATCACGGAGCTGGGAGTCTTCCTGCCCTCGGAGCTCCAGGCAGCGCTCACCGGCCGCCTCACTGCCCTCTAGAGCCCCCCCTGCTGGTCCGTGTGCGCCACTGCACCTTAATGTCTCACACACACACACACACACACACACACACACAAAGACACTCTTGTTTCATCACACACAGTCATGGTTATGGTTTAATTTAATTTTTTGGTAAATGCACAGTCGCTGTTACATGGTGGTGGTGCACACACACACACACACACACACACACACACACACTCTGCAGGGAGTCAAGCAGACACACACGTGCAGTCTCCCCCTTTTTCCCTGCAATCTCTCCATTCTCACCTTTTCCCCGAGTTTTACATCTCGTCTTTCATCCTCTCCTCCCGCCTCTTTTTTTTTTTTTTTTTCTTCAACGGCTTCTGCGACAACGAACAGCGCTCGGCTTTACTCCAGTCCTTAAATTCGTCACCAAGGTTTTTCAGCGATTCTTCAACGACCGACAAAAATAGAAAAAAAAACAACCCTCTACTGCAACAGCGACGTATTTGGATTTTCAGCATAGTGATTTCCGATCAGCCACGGTTTCTAAAATGCTGCTACCCACTTGTAAATATACATGTCCTTGCTGGTAGTGTGTACATATGTAGAAAACTAACCCCTGCTAGTAAAAAGTACTTTAACCAAATATTTGGTTAATTAAAATGACAAAGCTAGCATAAAAAAAAAATGTTATATTAACATTTAATTTCTGTTTTACTGTGTAGATACTTTTGTAGGGGTGTAATCCAAATTTATAGCTATCGGTGAAATGAAAAACCTTTTCACTTTTTACCCTGCGCCGCAAAATTTTGAACAAGTGGAATTTGTTGACGGGCCCTCGTTAGTCAGCTGAAGCCTAGAACAACACATGGCTGTGTTTATACCTCATTCACTGTTTGTACGCCACTATTTCCAGTTGTATCATACCACTCATGTATTCTCATAACGTACCCGTGTGTATATACAGTATATATGTAGCCATAATTACTTCAGCACCATTACTGATACTCACTATACTGCACTGGACTCTGTGAGAATGAAGAATCAAACATAAAAAAGGTGATTTGGTGTCATTTTAGTCTGTTATGTGAGGTAAAGCTGTTAAAGGAACAGTTCACCCCCCAATAAAATAAAAGTCCAGACATTTTGTGCAACCACTAAATACCTGTTTAGATTAATTTAGAATAGAAAAGTCAAACGGCGACATTAAATCTCTATTTTTTATATCGACGATTGATCAAATTACCGCGACTATTAATGTGGAAGGTGTCGGTCGTAGCAACAGATCTATATATCGTATAATCAGCTCTTTGTTTTACCCTCAACTTTTCAGTCTCATGTGGTTTCCATCAGAAGAAGCAGGCGGGTGTTTTCACCAAAAACACAAGTTTTGCATCAGCAAACAGACATTTAGCTGTTAAAGAGCCTGATATTACCCTTAACCCATTAAAGCCTATGAGCCTCTAAGTCTGTGACTGTCATTTCATACTAAACGTTACTCATACAACCTTTATTTTCTAATGATAAAATCGTAGACAACTTTATTTACAGTAATTTAAGTTTAAATATTAAACTTCCTGTTCCTCCTGTGAACAAACCCTTTCCAGAAAGAGAGAAAAAGGTCTTTCTATTAGGATTTTCAACCCTGACGTGTATTTAATCATTTTAGTCTCTAGAATAATCCCCCAAAAAAGAGTTTTGTACATGGGATAAATTGATTTTTGTTTATGGACATATTTGTGCTATAACAGACATTAAAATGGAAAAAATAGATGCATAACATGTTAGTGACTCAACTGATATATGCATGAAAACTTAAATGGGTTATGTGGAGAAAGGAGAGTAAATATGGAACTTGTCAGGTGGATATTGATAATATTGATCTGATGTGTAAATGGGTCATTTTCTTACCAACATGCCAGGATAAACAGTGTTAATGTCGCCCCCCAGTGGCCAAAACAGCATCAAAAATACACAGAGGGGGTTGAAATTATAGTTATAAAGGTGAAAGTGAATGAAACGCAGGTTTCTGGTTGATCTCGCTGCTCGTTCTGGGGTGAACTCTTCCTTTAATGGCTGTTGTTTGTTTGTGTTTTCCTGCAGGAAGCTGAAACTAAAAGGGACAAACGGCTCGATTGCCGCCAACGATCCGAATGTAATATTCACACCACGTGAACTTTGTTAGTTCAGGGCTGTGATCAGGCCTCACTTCACACACGCCGTCACTTCTTGCCTTTGCGCTCCGTTCAGAATGTGTTTGGGCCGTCGGGACGAATCCGTCCGCACAACTGAAACGCTGGATCCCATCAGCACCGCTGAAAGTAGACGAGGAGAAGGTTTTACTCCGTATTCATGTCCGCAAAGAGTCCGTCTGTCTCGATCCTGAAGATAATCGGACAAATATCAGACTAAAAGAGAAATTAACAAATATTTTGATGATGATCATCAAGCAAAAATGTGAAATATTCCTGCTGATGTGAAATCGCTCTAAATGGAAGATCGTTGGGTATTTCCTTGAGCTTTTGGCCAATTGACGGATTAATGAAGATGATCAATAATTGATACCCTACTCTAATATCATGCGACCTTCAAAGTGACCTTTGAAGGTCACTTCTCTTCAGGTTTCACTATGTGAACGGTGTCGAACTGAGGTCCAACGCTGCAAAAAGTGAAACCTTAACCGGTTAAAATGTCTTGTTTTTGGTACAATTAATCCAATATTGAGTGGAATTATCTTTGTCCACTGGCAGATAATTTGGACAAATATTTTATTTAAAAAAAAAGGGTTAAATTGGCTAAAATCAAGAAAAAAATAAGAAATAAGATCTGCCAGTGGAATAAGACAATTCTGATTTTATTCCACTGGCGGATAATTTAGGGTTTTAAGAAATAAAAACTAATATTTTCTTAAAAAAAAAAAGATTAAATTGACTAAAATCAAGAAGCTATTGAATGATTATCAGCCAGTGGAATCAGATAATTCTGATTTTATTCAACTGACAGATAATTTATCTTATTTTGTTTTTCTGATTTGGGTCAATTTGGTGTTTTATGAAAAAATATATAAAATTTTCTTTAAAGAAATATATTAAAACGACTAAAATCAAGGAAAATAACTTGAAATTAGATAAATTATCAGTGTCAGTGGAATCAGATAATTCTGATTTCATTCCACTGGCTGATAATTTATCTTATTTTTTCCTGATTTGGGTCAATTTGGTCTTGTTTTAAGAAAAAAAGAATAATATTTTCTTTAAAAAAGTCTAATTTCATTCCACTGGCTGATAATTTGTCTTATTTAGGGTTAAATTGACTAAATCAAGAGATCAATTATCTCATTATCATATCCATTGGAATAAGATAATTCTGATTTTATTCCACTGGCTCGTCTTATTTAAAGATTTTTTTTCAGGATTTGTGTCAATTTGGTCTCATTTCAAGAAAAAAAGATGAATATTTTCTTAAAAAAAAAGAGTAAATTGACTAAAATCAAGGAAAACAACTTGAAATAAGCTGTATTATTATATATTATTACTAATTGAACCAAAAACAATAGATTTTCATCTGTTAAGATCTCAGTTTTTGCATCAGTTGTGCAACGAGGCGTCCTGATGCGTCGATCCGCTCGCTGTACCGAATGTCACAGGTCCGAGTCCCAGACTCGGGTCCACAACTGCTCACTGCCTTACGGGTGCAGCACCAATCCACAGCAACCCTGGTCCGTTATGTAGCCAGACCACCAAGTCTCAAACTGACAACAACAAACGTGCGGTAACGAGACTCGTGCGGCGGCGTTTTCGAGCCTGAAAGACGCCGCTGCGACTTTACCGCGACTCACTGTGTCTCCATCCTTTTTGTAAATGAGTTCACTGTGTCCCGGAATTTTACTCCATGCATCTAAACGCGTCGTCAACCAAAGTTACAGAATCAGAAACCAAACCCGGACCGTCCTCCGCTGCTGAGGGAGATCAGTGGAGATCTTCAGGAATCAAAGACACAAACCCGGATACTTTAACGAGCCCGTATCCTCGGAAAGATCAAAACCTGGATAATCACATGCATGTTAACGTTGACTTTTGTGCTTGAACACCTCAAATTTCCCTTTATTCCCTCACATCATGTGACAAACACCCAGCTCCACCTTTCTACTCTCCAGGATCACCAGAGAAAACCTAAACCCTGAAAAAAACAACAAAAAAAACAACAAAAAAAAACCCTTAATGTCGCTATTAATGATAATAATCACAGTATCCATAGTGTCATTGTCCACATCTTTAACCTGCTGTAATATAAGCTCACTTCTTCCTTCATCCCTCCTCATTCTTCCTCTCATCAAACCTCCACTCACACCGATGCCGTTCGGTCACACACGAGCATAAAAGACACTTGTGTATTTCTGATTTTTCTGATTTGTCGGTTTTGTACAGTTAAAGACACTCTTAGTGTTTTGGGGGCAGATTTAGATAACGTTTCAGACATATGTAGCAAACTCTGTGGCCGTCAGACCCGCCGCGTATTATTTCTTTCTGAAACTTTTTGAGATTTTTTGTTGTTTTTTTTTAGTTTTGTCTGTACATCCTGATGGTTAACTGTTTGGCTTGTGGTTCGTTGTTTTAAATCATGACATTGTGATTCCTAGTGACTAGGCCATTAGTTTCACCACACTGGGGAGGCCTCCTCAACCATACACACTACCTCTCCGTCTGCCGACACAGACTCAAACACTGAAATGCATGAACACAAGCGTGCCAAGGCTGCAGCACAAGCAGATTCAGAAAAAAAAAAAACACTAAATCTGGACTTAAAAATTCTCCACATTCTCTCACTAATGTTTAGTATCTCGAACCCAAAGTGACAAATAACCTGTGGCGGTGCTTTCATAGTTTGCCAAAGTAGCCTAGATTCAGGCCAGGCGTGTTTCTGTTGGGTTTAGCTGAATTACGACTGGGTTTTTTTGTTGTTTTTTGTTGTGTTTTTTGTTTTTTTTACACCGTGCTTTCGAAGCAGCAGCAATACAGCCCCGTTCCACCAAACTCCCCCCAACACACGCCTAATAATCAGGTGCCAAAATTCAGCACTGCTTGCCACGTATAATCAAAGAAGGTGCTTGTGTGTATTATCGATGATTAGTATGGCCTGCAATTACCATGGAAGGAGTGTTGTTCAAGATGGCCTCTTTAAGTGCAAGTATGTTATTGTTGTTATTGATAATCACTTGATCTGGGTTTAATTTTGAAACATGTGGAAATAGTTAAAAAAAATGGATTTTTTTAAATATATATGTATATGAATATAATGCTGTAAAGTGCAGTCATGAATTAAGAGTTTTCTCTTTCACATCAATACAGTAAAAATAATAAAAACCACAGTGAAATAAGTTGTTTTTGTCTGTCTCAAATACTATTATATATTTTTTTATATTCACTGATAAATGCATCAAAGGGAGATGAAGTTTTTTAAAGCACAGAATATGACGACACATAAAACAGGGACGAATATTTTTTAATTCTAATAAATTTACTTTCATTATTCATTTTGTTCTAATTTACTATAAAATTATTTTATTTTAATCTGAATAATGAATGATGTACTAACGTAATAACGCCAGATGATGGCGGTAGTAGTGCGACGTTATGGACGCGAACTTCCATCAACACCAACGAAGAAGAGGATGACTTCCGGTTGGCTTCCGGTTGGCTTCCGGTTAGCAACAATGGCTCAAGGTTCACAGAAGTTTAAAGCTCAGCGGCCTGGAGCCTCTAAGAAGCAGCAGAGAAACAAAAATAAAGGACCGAAGAAAGGAGGTAAGACATATTTTACCTGTTGGGAGAAACGCGGAAAGTTTTATTTTTAAAAACGACAGCGACGTGTCACGTGCGTGAAAACAGCAGAGCACGTTGTTGAAAGTGCCTCGAGCTCTGTTTACTGCGCCATATGTTCCAGAAATTATTTATAACAGTCTGTTATTTATACAGAATGGTATTGTTTTAATCGGTATTGGTAGAAAATAACTGAGTACATTTACTCTACTCTATATAAAGTCAAACGAATATAATGCAGCACTTGTAACATTAAACTACCCAAAGTATGTAAAATTGGCTCCACATTGATTAACTACAACATAAAAAAGTCATTTGTTTGTTGGTGGTTAAAATAATATAGCTTACTTTTGACTCATGCCCCTGGTTCCTAGAATAAATTTCTAAATTTTCTTATAACTTTCTGGACCAAGCCAGGAGAATATGTGGAAAGGGAAATTTTACCTGAACACAATGAGACTATTATGTCACCATTCCTGATAAAATGTATGTTATTCACTCTGTTTTTATTTCTAAAGGGAGGATCATTGCACCCAAGAAGGCACAAGTGGTCGAACAACAGATGCTGAAGAAGGTAAGAAAAGAACATGTCCGACACCGGGACAGTTACAACTAGCCCGACTCTTTCAGTCTGGACATGAATAGTTTGTCTGATTACTCGGCCTCATCATTTACTCCTCTGCTGTTCCCTGAAGGGTCTAGAGGTTGCCATCCGGAACAAGATTGAGCAGGAGGTGACTCAGAGAGCCAGTTTATCCCTCAACAAGTCCCTGACTTTGGTCAAAGGGGCTGATGCTAAAGGCAAAGCCGGAGCCGCACGTCCAGGAAGCAGCTCCAAATAGGACGTGATACGCAGATTTCAGGACTGTAATAAGTTTACAAACAAATAAGATGAGAAATTCAGATTATGATCAGCAACACCAAGCTGTTGAATATACATAAAACCCCACTGGAGGGAGCCAAGGATCTTTAGGGACTTTCTGATTTCTTGGCCATGGTTTGATTTGTAAAATTCCTGCTTCAAAAAGAATGGGCATGATAAATCATTGTATTGTTGTACAGAAAACAATAAGTTTATTAGCTGGATATAACGTTTGCTGTTGGGTCTGTTGCAGTGAACTGGATGTATTTTTGTTGGTTGCTACATAAAACCAGAGGATGGTGAATCCTGAATGAAGGAAGATGGTGTCTTTGTTCAGTTTGTCACATAAAGGGATCAGCATCTGTGTGATCAGTGAGGATTTTAGCGCTGGTATCAAGCGCCAGAAATATGTTCGACACACTTCAATGAAGCTGTAAATATCTGTCGCTTCATGGAATCTACTTAAAGTAACTGAGGAAGAAAAGGACTTTTTTTTGTAATGAGCATTTTAATCCATCTTTTCAGCTCAGCGTTCGATCCCAAAACAGATAATTTTGCAGATAATTTGAAGTTTTTGTGCAGAACTTCAAATACAATCTGTTGGATGTTATTCCTTAAGGACCAATTCTGAGAAATAGATCCCGTTCTGCCTGTACATGCTATGCTAAAATGTGTTTTCTGGTCCTTCCAAGATTTTATTTTCTATTTATTTTGCACTAAAAATATCATGGAATGGGAGAAGACAACCACATACTGGGTTATTAATGATTATCAGTGACAAACCTAGAATAAACCAAAGGTCTGAATATAAAAAACAACTGTACTTTTCCTATTTTTTTATTCACATTTTATTAGTTTTCTTTTATTAGTAAGTACAAATGTGGCAGCTGGGCACAAAACATACAACATAACTCCACATTAACAACATTAACAAGACAAGATTTGTAAAACATCATCAAACATAAGCATATCGTGATTTCTTTCCATAACACAAATGCTAATCCGCTCTTTAATCGTTGGTTTCTTTTCGAAACCGTTTTCTGGTCAAAGCCTTTTTACGACCAGCGATCACCACTTTCAGAAGGTTCATCCACATCAGATGGGTACATGTCTTTGACATTTAAAAAACATTTTCCCTTTAAAATCAGCCTTCAGAACTTCAATAATCTCCCCCAAAAATGGCGTCACCGAGGGTCAGTTCCAGAAAATATGGGAATGGTTTTTTGGAGTATTCCAGAAAGACCTTCAACAGACAGTCGGGTTTGAATAACCAACACCATGATCTTGGGAAGTGACCATGAATTTCCACCAGGTCACAGATTTACTAACAGCTCTGACTCTGCCAGTGATAAGCCTGAGCTGTTTGAACCTTTTAAAGTCAACATACCCTCCCAGAGCAAACACGGGGGCGAAAATCACATTATGTTAATGGAGTGAACAATAAACAGCAAATGTTCACCATATAATTTATGGAGGGGTCATTGTAAAATACATATATATATTTTACAATGACCTATGAATACATAGATATGTTTCTATTCTCTCTCCCTTTTGAATCTTGACTTACAGGTATGTAAAAAAAGTTTAAAAAAAAAAAAAAACACGTCCCTCCTTCTAGTCGCTGCTGCTACGGTAATTTACATCGTTAACGATCATTAAATCTGATGTTAACCAGCAGACTGGTTTAAAAATAAAAAAATAATAATTAAAAAGGGGTTATTTTGGACTAATGTTGAACAAGTGGTGTGATAAATGACTTACTGGCTTCTACATATTAGTTTAAATGGTTCCTTCCACGTAGCTAGCTACTAGCTGACTGTCAAAATTAGCCGTTAGCCACTGGCCCCGCCCACTGGGGAAAAATATGGACGAAACCACTTCAACGAATAGGGGGTGGTCATAATGTTTCAACAATTAAGAAACACATTGTTTAACTTTTAACTTGTGTTTTTATTTAACATTTCCTTAATATTCAAAATTATTTATTCGTGTTTACAAAGATTTTTGGGTTTTTTTGGGGGGGGGGGTCAACTGTGGAACAAACATGAAATCGGACAATATCGAAAGTGTGATGTGGTGTAGCCCTAAAACTTGGTACCAAGTAGTTTAACTCTCTTAAAAAGGTTTTAAAACATTAAAAACACATGGTATCTACATGTTTTATATTCTAGGTGGATTAAATATTTAAAATTTGATTCTTTTTTCGGTTAAACACTATTTGACATTTTGTGTTTAAAAAAAAAATCACCCAAAATTTTACATATATATATTCAAAGGTTTGGGGTCACCCAGACAATTATATGTTTTTCATGAAAAGTCACTTTTATTTACCACCATGAGTTGTAAAAGGAATAAAAAATATAGATAAAACATTGACAAGGTTAGAAATAATGATTTGTAGTTGAAATAATATATTTTTTTCCCTTTAATCTTTGCTTTCATCAAAGGAAGGTCAGTTTTCTAGCTTCTCTAAGCAGCTAAACTGTTTTCAGCTGTGCTAACATGTTAGCATCAAGGGTTTTCTAATCATCCATTTACCTTCTGATGCAATGAGCAAACACTGGACTGATAGTTGCTGGAAATGGGCCTCTATACACCTATGTAGATATTGATGCACCAAAAACCAGACATTTGCAGCTACAATAGTCATTTACCACATTAGTGATGTATAAAGTGTATTTCTGATTAGTTTAAAGTTATCTTTATTGAAAACAAACTGCTTTTCTTTCAAAAATAAGGACATTTTTAGGTGACCCCAAACTTTTGAACGGTAGTGTAGATATATACAAATGACAAGAAAACAACATAAACACAAAATGTACATTTTAGAGACCTCATGAATGCTTCTTAAAACAGAATTTTAAAAAGTTTTCAGCTTTCTCATTTTGCCGACCATGATTTATCACTACAAAAGGAGTGATCTTATTATGAGGTATTTATTTAAATCCTTTGAGGATAGAGGTTGTAGCTTACACAGTCCAGAGCTGCAAGTTCAAGATTTCAGCTTCATCACTCTGAGGAACTTTTCTACTTCAGCGACATGTTTTCTATACGGTGCACTAACATATAGGAAACGACCCCAAAACAAGCTAAAAAAACCAACGTGTCAAAGCGGACACATTCTTGTGAATGTTCAGACGTCCTTGTTTGGCCTACAGGCAGCGAGAGGAGCGCAGGAATCGAGGGAAGGAGTCTTTAGCCATCAAAGAGTAGATCCTCCGCTGGGCCTTGTTGAACGTGTCGGTGGACGGAGAGTTCATCACACTCAGCAGGGCCTCGCGGGTCTCAGCGTCCAGGTTCACCTGCAGGATGATTAGAAGAAGATCTTCACTGCTCACATCAGGAATTGATTCTCTACTGCAGCCCCCAAAAAAGTCACCATCTGGATTTAACTAAGGAAACAGAGTCTCTTATTGGATAATTTCTACATAGTGGTCCTTGAAGAGCCAGGGGGAAGAAAAAGAGACTCATTTATTTTCACTATAATTCTATAATAGATAAGACCTCCATAATTTAAAATAAATACATCTATTTAATTTAGTTGCATTTATTTATTGTATTATTTTCCCTTTGCACACGAATCCCATTTATACATTGAGGTGTAAATAAATGGGGGGAATGAATACATAAATAAATGTGTTTATATATCAATAAATAAAATACAATGATTGGAAAAATAATACACAAATATATGTTGTTTATGATTTAAATAAATGGAAAATTAAATTATCATGGTCCTGATTAAAAATGTGACTGTTACTGTTTCATAGCGTGGTGAATGTGGGAGTTTCTGGATTGTGTGTTTGCTGAGTTTGATGAGAGAAACCAAAAAATACCATTAGCTTAGCATTATATTAGCAGCTCATGGCTCTAATCTGCTGGTCTGGAAACAGCTGGTATCGACAAAAAAGGTAAACACCTATTGCCGTGACGATGGGAGAATTTTCACAAATGTTGAACTATCCCTTTAAATCTGTTTGTTGAAGTTCCCTTTTAAGGACTGACCTTCAATTTGGTATATTTAGGATTTATTCCTTTTGATTCCAAATGGTTCCAAATTTGAAAATTCCCAGAAATATGCAACTCTATTCCTCATACAGTACAGGTTTAGACACACCTTCTCATTCATGACTATTTACAATGTAGATTCTCACTGAAGGCATCAAAACTATGAATGAACACATGTTTATGGTGTTATGTACTTAACAAAAAAAGGTGAAATAACTGAAAACAGGTTTTATATTCTAGTTTCTTCCAAATATCCATGATGAGCTTCAACAGGTCGTCACCTGAAATGCTTTTCACTTCATAGTTGTGCCTTATCAGAGTTAATTAGTGGAATTTCTTGCTTTATCAATCAGATCAAATTGTCGCTATTTTAAAGAAACTAGAATATAAAACATGTTTTCAGTTATTTCACCTGTTTTTGTTAAGTACATAACACCATAAACATGTGTTCATTCATAGTTTTGATGCCTTCAGTGAGAATCTACAATGTAAATAGTCATGAAAATAAAGGTGTGTCCAGACTTGTGGCCTTTACTGATCATCACACGTCGTCTTCCACCGACCTCCTGTGGGGCGTCGGGGTTGATGAAGCGGCTGTAGATGCTGCCGGCTTTGGTCCTCTGCAGGTGAGAAGGTGAAACCCTGTAGTCCTCGCAGGCCAGCCAGAAGTCCAGGTTCTCCTCGCTGAACTCTGAGCGCAGGAACTCACGGAACGCCTGCAGGCCGCCTGGACGAGAGAGGAGAACGAGGGGAAACGGCTCTACTGTTCAAAAGTGTGGAATCATTTAGAAAGTTCCTTATTTTTAAAGAAAAGCCCTGTTTTTCCCAGTGAAGATAACTTAAAACTAATCACAAATACACTCTATACATCGCTAATGTGGTGAAAGACTATCAGAAATTTAAACTTAATTAAAATAAGATGTTATGTCCTGTTATGTCATAGGTCAAATTGACTCGTTTTAATGTTTGAAGATCTAGGAAAAGGAGTTAAAAGTGTTTTTTTCTTGCCTTAAAGTTAATTAGTGTAATTAATGCAGCATCAAACTAGAGGTAAAAGCGTGACACACACACACAAACTGAATTTAAATGTAAAATATATTGAGAGAAACACCTGATTAAAAATAATCAAGTGGTGAAACATTAAGAAAAGGTTTGACGATGCAATTTCTTAATGAAAAACTAGTGATTATCCTAATTAATAGAACGCCATTGTACTAAATACTGATAGAATAGTCAGCAGTGGAGTTAATTATGAAATATTAACAATGCTTGTTAGGGTTTTTTCTTGGTTTTGGTCTTTTATGTCATTGCTGTTGGTCACTTCTTCTCCTACCTGGTGCACAGCTCTATAATTCAGCTTGGATATAATTTCACTATTTAAAAAACCCTAAAAGCACCTCGGATGTTAAACTCTACAAATATTACGGAGCTATTTAAACCACTGGATAAAGGGAGAAGTTTATTATGTGGTAAACAGGAGCCTGCCACTGATTTTTGCTGTTTAACAGTAGTACTTTAATAGTAATAGTAGTAAATTGAACATATGAGCATTGAAACAGGTTTTAATCATTATTCCTGTACATAGGAAACTGTGTTTATTAATAGAACTAATGGGGGATAAAATCCACAGCCCTCTTTTTTCTATTTTTCTATTTTTTTGCATATATTTTGTCCCCATCACTTGAACTGAAAGCTCATTCAGTCATGTTTATATTGCCAGTATGAACAGGAGCAATAACTACAGCAAGAAAAACCTGTTCCAGTGCTCACATGGACGCCTCTAGTGTTTTAAGATGGATTTAGAAATGTTTGAATCTCTGTTTTAAACCGTATGTGATTTCACATTGTCAGCAGGTTGGAGTAGTTAAGTAGTTACATAAACGAAGAAAATGTTGATAAACTGATGAAATTGGGATAATTGTTCTTAATGGTGAAGGTAAATACCACATAAAATCACTTTTCATGTCTGTGACTCTACATTCGCTAACAATTATAGGATGAAATTCAAACATTTACTATTTAATATTAATTCACAGCTTTAAATTGGACTAAATTATTATGTAATGTGGGCTACAGTGTTTAATTTATCTTTATTTTATGGCGTTTTTAGACATTTTGAAAAGGAGAAAATCAGAGAATTACAGTGATGCAACCCTGAAACTGAAGCATCTAAATGGAATTCAGCCATTGTTATTTATTGTATTGTATGTGTGTGACATGTCAAAATGTCCAGTCTTACTTTTCTTACTTAGCAGAAATTCCAAGTCCTGAGGAACTTTTCCATGATGAAGCCTGAGAAGAGACAAAGAGTCAAAATTCAGATCTGCAGCTGGTGGACGAGTGGATTTACTGATCATTAGAGACTTTACTTGTACTTTTGGTGCGTCTCAGCCAGAGGACTCAACTTCACTTTTATCACTTTTGCCCTAAAACACACACACACACACATCAGAAATCACATGAGTCTCTGCATGCAACACTTCATAACACAAACCAACATGATAAATGTGTTCTAAACTTACTTCTCCAGGCAGGATGAAGGCAGGTAGATGAGTCCTTTACACATTGATGCCTGTAGTCGTAGGAAAACTTTAAAAGGAACAATTAAAGCACTCAGCTGTTTTTCTCCTATGGTTTTACTCCTAAACTGCAGTTTGCTGCTCTTATATAAAGTCCACCTGCATGTTATCTGATCCAATCTACCAGCAGCAGGTGTAGGGATGGACAAAAAAAAAAAAAAAAGGTGGCGTACGTGATTAAAAACCACGTCGTCCTGTCAACAGGGAGATATAAAGCAGGTCTGCACATACAATAGAGTAATTAAAGCTAGGACGTGTGTGTGTGTGTGTGTGAATGAAGTGATGAGGGAGTGTGTGTTTAATGGTGAAGGACAAGAGAGTGGACAAATTAAAAGGAACAGCTGGCGGCATCGATTTACAGCACATTTGCAATAACAATAAAACTGATGTTCTTCGCCCTTTGACCCCTCCGTCTGTTTAAATATCTGCGTCTAATTTTAGTCATTATTTATTCCATGACATCATTTTATGGCTAAAAACAATAAAATGTGACTTTAACTAAATAGAATTTTCATGTAAGGGGCTGAAACTAAAAATTCTTTAAAATAAACGTATGTTTTCTTCTTTGAAATATTATTTCACATTATCCTAAATCTAATAAAGACCATATTTAATACATAGAGTAATAAATAACTAAAATATATGTGAAGCAGCCATAATTACAGCTTTGGAGTCTAAACTACTGACATTTCCCCCAAATTCCAAATAAAAATACTATCGTTTGGAGCATTTATTTGCTGAAAATGACAAACTATAACTATAACATAAATATATACATATATACATATACTATAACATAAATATGTATAATATACATATATACTATAGCATACATATGTATACTATAACATACATATGTATACTATACATATATACTATAACATATATGTATAATATACATATATACTATAACATACATATGTATACTATACATATATACTATAACATATATATGTATACTATACATATATACTATAACATACATATGTATACTATACATATATACTATAACATACATATGTATACTATACATATATACTATAACATACATATGTATACTATACATATATACTATAACATATATATGTATACTATACATATATACTATAATATATATATGTATACTATACATATATACTATAACATACATATGTATACTATACATATATACTATAACATATATATGTATACTATACATATATACTATAACATATATGTATACTATACATATATACTATAACATACATATGTATACTATACATATATACTATAACATACATATGTATACTATACATATATACTATAACATACATATGTATACTATACATTATATACTATAACATACATATGTATACTATACATATATACTATAACATATATATGTATACTATACATATATACTATAACATACATATGTATACTATACATATATACTATAACATACATATGTATATTATACATATATACTATAACATACATATGTATACTATACATATATATTATAACATATATATGTATACTATACATATATACTATAACATACATATGTATACTATACATATATACTATAACATATATATGTATACTATACATATATACTATAACATATATATGTATACTATACATATATACTATAACATACATATGTATATTATACATATATACTATAACATACATATGTATACTATACATATATATTATAACATATATATGTATACTATACATATATACTATAACATACATATGTATACTATACATATATACTATAACATACATATGTATATTATACATATATACTATAACATACATATGTATACTATACATATATATTATAACATACATATGTATACTATACATATATACTATAACATACATATGTATACTATACATATATACTATAACATATATATGTATACTATACATATATACTATAACATATATATGTATACTATACATATATACTATAACATACATATGTATACTATACATATATACTATAACATACATATGTATATTATACATATATACTATAACATACATATGTATACTATACATTATATACTATAACATACATATGTATACTATACATATATACTATAACATATATATGTATACTATACATATATACTATAACATACATATGTATACTATACATATATACTATAACATACATATGTATATTATACATATATACTATAACATACATATGTATACTATACATATATATTATAACATATATATGTATACTATACATATATACTATAACATACATATGTATACTATACATATATACTATAACATATATATGTATACTATACATATATACTATAACATATATATGTATACTATACATATATACTATAACATACATATGTATATTATACATATATACTATAACATACATATGTATACTATACATATATACTATAACATACATATGTATATTATACATATATACTATAACATACATATGTATACTATACATATATATTATAACATACATATGTATACTATACATATATACTATAACATACATATGTATACTATACATATATACTATAACATATATATGTATACTATACATATATACTATAACATATATATGTATACTATACATATATACTATAACATACATATGTATACTATACATATATACTATAACATACATATGTATATTATACATATATACTATAACATACATATGTATACTATACATATATATTATAACATATATATGTATACTATACATATATACTATAACATACATATGTATACTATACATATATACTATAACAATAAAGGTCCAATGTTTTCAGACGTCAATGCAAAGAAACAAGATTAAATTCATTTTAAAACAACATAATACTAATGTTAACACTCAGAAATCAATATTTCATGCAATAATCCTTATTTTTAATCACAGTTTTCATGTGTCTTGTCATGCTCCATTGTTCTTGGGTGATTTTATTCCACTCCTGGTTCCTCTTTAAGCAGAATGAGGTGTTCATGTGTTGGAATTCAACAGATACTGGGATGGAATGGCTGGAATACATGTAGAGATGCTGATTTCAGAAAAAACTGCAGTGGTCTCTTATGTTTTTCCCCAGATCTGTATACACAGGTTATTGTGGGTATATTATTATTATTATTATTATTATAGGACTGCAGGAGATAACCTGCAGACAAGGAGGAGGAGCCTGGATGAAGATTGAGTTCAGGTGTTAATCTCTTTTTCTGCTCTTCAGCAGAACACTGAGCTTGAGTTTAAAGACTTGGCTGCATTGTTATGTAAGTTTTCTTTGTTCTTTTTCACCTTTAGTCCACGTTAGAGTCTGTCGTATCAAGTTTATTATTATTTATTATTATTAAACCGCTCTAGAGGTCCTGATTTTGAAATATGATCCATGTAAGCACAATATCAGTGTAAATAACCAGGATTTTAAAGCTAGATTTTAATAAAGGGGCTATATGCATGGCCAAGGTTTTAAACTGATGCTCCACACAGTGACATTATGGTCCATGTAGATTCCTTTTGATACCACGTTTAAGTGCAATAACCTTTGTAGGTGTAGAGATTTTCCATGTTTATTATCATTTATAGCAGGAAAAGGCCTTTTTATACAGACTGTATTATGTTATTATGTTATACTACTTAATCATAGCTTCATAATATTTGGCAAATTTCACACAAAGTGTATATTTAAAAAAGAAAAGAGTGATTTTAGAGTGAATTAATAGTGAATTTAATATAAAATGAATGACAATAGAATAAAATCTATCTATCTATCTATCTATCATAAATGATTGATTGTGACGATCCATCTTCCTCTTCATCACAGTCAGCAGCTGTTAGGTCACTCTAGGATTAGTGTGTTAGTGCAGTGGCCCACTTTAAGGAAAAAAAGACTCATATAACCCGTCCTCGCCACTGTAGAGGGCACTTTAAGACATGTTTTAGCCCTAAGAGGGCACTTTAAGACACGTTTTGGCCCTAAGAGGGCACTTTAAAACATGTTTTAGCCCTAAGAGGGCACTTTAAGACACGTTTTGGCCCTAAGAGGGCACTTTAAAACATGTTTTAGCCCTAAGAGGGCACTTTAAAACATGTTTTAGCCCTAAGAGGGCACTTTAAAACATGTTTTAGCTTCAAGAGGGCACCTTAAGACATGTTTTAGCCCTAAGAGGGCACTTTAAGACACGTTTTAGCCCTAAGAGGGCACTTTAAGACACGTTTTAGCCCTAAGAGGGCACTTTAAAACATGTTTTAGCCCTAAGAGGGCACTTTAAAACATGTTTTAGCCCTAAGAGGGCACTTTAAAACATGTTTTAGCTTCAAGAGGGCACCTTAAGACATGTTTTAGCCCTAAGAGGGCACTTTAAGACACGTTTTAGCCCTAAGAGGGCACTTTAAGACACGTTTTGGCCCTAAGAGGGCACTTTAAGACATGTTTTAGCCCTAAGAGGGCACTTTAAAACATGTTTTAGCCCTAAGAGGGCACTTTAAAACATGTTTTAGCTTCAAGAGGGCACCTTAAGACATGTTTTAGCCCTAAGAGGGCACTTTAAGACACGTTTTAGCCCTAAGAGGGCACTTTAAGACACGTTTTAGCCCTAAGAGGGCACTTTAAAACACGTTTGAGCCCTAAGAGGGCACTTTAAAACATGTTTTAGCTTCAAGAGGGCACTTTAAGACACGTTTTGGCTCCAAGAGGGCACTTTAAGACATGTTTTAGCCCTAAGAGGGCACTTTCTATCTATCTATCTATCTATCTATCTATCTATCTATCTATCTATCTATCTATCTATCTATCTATCAGTAGTTAGAATAATTAAGTAACTCATCTGTACTATATATATATATATATATATATATATATATATATATATATATATATATATATATATATATATATATATATATATATATATATATATAAGCAGCTTTATTCTGTAAGTATCAGAGCAGCCTGTGTTGTTCCTGCACCACCACCACCTCCTCCTCCTCTTCCTCCTCCTCCTCCTCCTCGCTGCGGGGAGGGCGGGGAGCTGCGGGGTTGGTCCAGCTTCCTGGTTCTTCTAGACTCTCCGTTATGAAAACCTACTAGACGGGTCGTATCGATATTATTGAGTATTTTATCGCAGACCCCTCCGAGACCTGCAGGACATAGACTCTGCCGGTCCGGCTCCAGGACGGACCGAGGGTCCGCTTTAAGGTTCCGGACCCGAGTCCTGATGGACTGCGGCGGGTCAGACTGCAGATAAACACCGTGAGTCCCGACATGGTCTCTGTGTTTGTTTGTTTGTTTATTATTTATTAGACCACAGCAGCTTCCATGAAGACAGGATCACAGCAGCTAAACATCGCTGACATGTGCACGAGGCGTCATTCTGCACGAGCTAGAACAAACGGATCAAATAACAACCAGACAAATTAATGCTCTATTACTATCAGAAATACTGGTTAAATCTAATAAATCTATTATTTTATTTGCTAATAGCTGCTTGGACACAGTTACAACACAAACCAGAACAAAACCTCCTGGAACCTTAATAAATACAATAATATAAACTTAAACCTGGGGCAATGATGGATTAAAATATATATGTTTATATATATATAGTAAAAAGTCAACCTGCTGTAGATAAATACACTGTGACTTCTGACATCTCTCTAAATATGGCGGTTATCCTCTTTTAATGTGACCTATGACCTATGATAAATACAATAATATAAACTTAAACCTGGGATGCTTTGCTGGACAATGATGGATTAAAATATATGTTTAAAAAATAAATAATGAATTAATATATATATATATATATATATATATATATATATATATATATATATATATATATATATATATATATATATATATATATATATATATATAGTAAAAAGTCAACCTGCTGTAGATAAATCATCTCTCTAAATTGGTGGTTGTCCTCTTTTAATGTGACCTATGACCCCTCAAAGACAATTAGCCCTCATATCAGCAGGTGCATGAGTCTCACAGTTCACCTGAATGTATTTTAGTAAAATGATCCACTCAAAGCATAAAGATTAGAGGATATATTTAATATGCATGTGGCAGAACTATATTATTTTATTATCTCCTCTCCATCTTATGATCCCGACCTCTTTATTCATAAATTAATCAGTTTGTGTTGTTTTTTAAGAAGAAAATGTCCAAATTCTCTGGTTCCAGCTTCTCAAATCTGATTATTTTCTGGTTTCTTTATTCTTCTATAATAGTAAAGTGATGATCTTTGGGTTGTGGATTGTTGATCTGGACAAAAAAAGGTTGAATACTTTTACCTCTAGGACAGCTCGGTGATGGGATCTCTAAGGACCTGGTTCCTCTGGGCCCACTGCCAGGACGGCAGGTCCTCGGGTCCGGACCAGGACAGAGAGAAGCGGTGGGCCGAGCTGTTTGATGAGCTGGACCTCAACAAAGACGGACACATCGACGTCTCTGAACTACGGACGGGATTAGCAGGACAAGGAGTGTCCAGAGCCTCCCTGGAGAGGGTAAGTCTGCTACCACATGATGTAAATACAGCTCTGGAAAACTAAATAAGAGACCACTACATTGTTTTTTCTGAAATCAGCATCTCTACATGTATTCCTGCCATTCCACCACAGCTTCTGTTGAATTCCAACACATGAACACCTCATTCTGCTTAAAGAGGAACCAGGAGGGGAATAAAATCACCCAAGAACAATGGAAAAGACTGTGGAGAGCATGAAAACTGGGGTTAAAAATAAGGGTTATTACACCAAATATTGATTTCTGAACTCTTCTTTAGTGTAAATATTAATATTATGTTGTTTTAAAATGAATTTAATCTTATTTCTTTGCATTGTTTGATGTCTGAACACATTGGATCTTATTGTTATTTTGACCATTTGTCATTTTCTGTTAATAAATGCTCTAAATGATAATATCTTTATTATGTAAATGCTGTCATTAGTTTATATACTCAAACAAAAATGTTCCTTTTGCCCAAACATACCTATAAGTGGTAAAAATCAGAAAAACTGATAATTTTGCAGTGGTCTCTTATTTATTTCCAGAGCAGAAGTAGTCAGATCCTTTACTCAGTAGAAGTACAGATACACAATTATAAAAATATAGATTTTGAATGAAACGTTTACTCTTAAAGGAGCAACTTGTCAAAGTATCACTCAAAATCATAAATTACAGATTACAGACTTTACAGTCATCCTCACATTATACAAGGAAAAACTCTTTTCTTTAACATATGTTTATTGATTTTTGATTTAAAATGAACATGTACATATAAACACACAGTGTAAACTGTGATAAACACTCTTTCTTGTGAAATGTCCAGATTAATTCAGATTGAATAAGTGTCGCTTAGATTTTATAACATTTTACTAAGGATGATAATTCTTTTTGGGGCGACACGGTGGAGCAGGGGTTAGTGCTGTTGCCTCACAGCAAGAAGGTCACAGGTTCAAGACCTCCTTGGTCCTGGGTCTGGGACCTTTCTGTGTGGAGTTTGCATGTTCTCTGTGTGTGTGTGTGTGTGTGTGTGTTTCTTCAGGGATTTCCTTTTCTATTAATAAGTCGTTTCTATTAATAATACCTCCTCCGCTCGTCAAATATCCGCCTGTGAGATCCTTCCAGTTTCTCATCATCATGTGTTGATTCTTCTGATCAGCCATGTTGGTGTTAACTTTATTGTGTACACACACACACTCACACACACACACACACACACACTCACACACACACACACAGTTTGTCTGCTACTGTTTGTTGTGGTAAAAAGTGTGAGGGTCGTGTCACTTTCTGCTCATTCTGCTTCTTGGTTTCTCTCCTTTCGTGCGTGTGTGTGTGTGTGTGTGTGTGTGTGTGTGTCTTTGCTTGTATGTTGAGGGCAACATGCCGTCTATTTTGGTAAAAGGAGCAGGACTTTGTAAGTTGAGAGCAGTAACCTTTCTCTCAGTCCTACCGTATAGATCTTTGTCCAACGTCAGCCTCGTCTTCTCTAATGTGTGTTTTATGTGTCTAAACTTTAATTCTCATTTTAAACACTTGCATTTAAAGTTAGTTTTTCTTAGTCGTGTGCAGTTGTTTACACCCAAGCCCATGTTTTTAACATTTTCTGTCATTCCAGTAACAGGTGAACATATCTGGTTTCAAAGGTCATGAATGGAATTCTGTGCTTTAATCGAAATCTGCTCTTAACAGATCATATTGATTCAGAGGTGCAGGATAATGCAGTTTCATTAATAACTTCATTACTGCCAACCCTTTTTTATGTGGTTCATTCCTCAGCCACAGAACATGCTTTCGTGTTATTTGTCCAACACACGTGTGTATTTAAAGACGGTAAAACCTTGACTCTGTAATCTTGATCTTGTGGTATTTCACAGCTGTCTGGGTCACCTCTGATGCATTTACACCGACTCAAACAAACTCAGGCCTTCAAGAAACGTAATATGTTCAAAAGTTTTATAACACACATTTTTACATTTTTATTAAAATTTAAGCAGTAGTTTAATTCCAATGAAATAGATTTATTAGAGCCCTACATATATTTGACTGTATATATGACAGCAGAGAGTGTATTAATACTGTCCCATGTTTAAAAAACACTCAATCCACAGAGAAACATACACAGCCTGTATTCAGAAACTGTGCCTTAAAACAAGGAGTCATGACTTATGTGAACTTGTGATGTCACTACTATACAGTCACCACCAACAGCCATTTAAAGAGGAGGAGGAGAGGCTTAGAAAGAAGCTGGAGAAAAGAGTAAAACTATACTGAGATGATCAAAATGTTAAAATTCCAAATAAAAAACAGTAAAGTGTAGAATATGAGACATTTAAATGGTACAAAAATAATCAGTTAACTACCCAACGAGCCAAAAAAGAAAGATTTCAACTTTCAGGAATCAAGTAATAGTTAACAACATCCAGCTGTTCTGCAGTAATGGACTTAAATAAAGTGTAAAGTTGATCCAACCAAGTTTCTCTGGTTAATTAACCCCCGTCTGTATATCAGCATGGATGAAGCCTGATGTCTGGGTCTTTTCTAGGACTAGAGCTCTAGAACTAAGCAGAACCCCATGATCTAGACCTAGTTAGTCAGGAGTTCATCCTACAGCAACATAATCCACATCAGACCATCATCATCTGTCACATGACACATTAAACTAGGACAATTTAGAGAAGAACTGAAAAATAAAGGTGTAAAACTTTAGACCAGTGGTGTATTTACTGTGTAATGCTTCTAGTGTAGATTGTAGATCGTCCAGTAGAAACACTGAGCAGCTCCTGAATGGAACGATTCAGACTTATTCAATAATCTTCTGACACTTAAAGTTCTTGCAAAACACCAAATGTTTAATCCTTGTTTTTTTTTTATTTCAGTTAGTGAAGGAAGGAGACACCAACCAGGATGGAGTACTGGACTTTGAGGAGTTCACCCAGTATCTTCGCACGCATGAAAAAGAGCTCAAACTCATGTTTCGCAAACTGGACAGGAACAACGACGGTCCGTAGCAGCCGACAGGACACACTTAAGATTAAAATAGCGATTTAATTCAATTCGATTACTTCAAAATGTTCAGATTGAGACATTTGTCTCTATATTCCTGTTTGTTCTCTCTCTCATGGTGGATGTTTGCAGGTCGTATTGATGCAGCAGAGATCCAGCACTCGCTACGCACCATCGGTGTGAACATTAGCCTCGAGGCTGCCACGAGGATTTTACAAAGGTCTGTTACCAGTTCCTCAATGTTGTATATCACATATATTGTCGCCCTATTAAAGTAATTAATGGCGGCTGCTTCAAAAAGCTTCTATTTGATTCTTGAATCAAGTTCTACTGGTGAATGATAAAGGCTATAATGTTTTACAGTAATTTAATCTAAATTTCACAAGTTATACTTTAATAATACTTTAATTTAAAGTGCTGTGCATATCAATAAACTCAATAAATATGCAGCCAAATATAAAGAAAGGAAGGAAGTTCATTATTAAACATGTGTCATCACTTCAGTGAAAATTTGTCACATCTCAGGTTTCATAAAGTTTAAAACTGGACGTTGGAGATGAGTTACGATCAGTTAAGACCTGGGAAAGTGGTGAAAAAGGGACCTGACATTAGTTTAATTTATCTCCAGGTAATGTACATTTTGAGTTTGCACTATGGAATAAAAGGAGAGTTTAAGTCAGGTTTAAAGTTACTAACTTCATATTATATAATATTCTCTGCATTTGATTTTTGTCTTTCCAGAAATTTGAAAACTTAGGCCTTTATTTTAATAGGGTGACGATATTAGAATCTGAAGTATTTGATCTGAAAATCCACAGAATATTTGAAAAATAAATGTCTTGGATGTCACCAACTTTCATCACTGTCCTATATTTACACTCTGGCTGTCAGCTGACATAACTTCCATCACATGGAGGCTGAGTTTCAATCTTGTTCTAGACTTTATCGACAATAACAGACGAGTCTCATCTCTGGGTTTATAACAGCTTGTGTAAAAAGTCTAAACCAGTTTAGCTGATGTTTCAACATCAAGCTGCAGCATTTGATCCTTTTCGTCTCTTGCAGACAAACCTATTTGTAGAAAAGTTCAGGAATCATCTGTTCATACACTGTTGAAATGTTTTCTAAACTTTCACAATAAAGTAACAGATGAATTCTGCTTTTTTTCATTTCTCGTTTTATCAGTATGGACAAGGATGGTACCATGACCATTAATTGGAGTGAGTGGCGTGACTACTTCCTGTTTAAGCCCCTCACCAACATGGAGGACGTGGCTCGCTACTGGAAACGTTCCATGGTGAGGTCACACACACACACACACCAGCGTTGTCTGTCTCTAAAAGACAACATCGCTGGACTGAAGCTTCATTTGCTTAAAGCCTCTAACTATTTACTGTAAAAACAAAAATGGATTTTTAAGAGAAATTTGGCCTCAGCTTTCCTTCTCTCCCTCCTCTCCGCTGACCCCATAACTTTGGCTGTGGCTTCATTAGATGTTGGACATCGGGGAGCAGCTGACCGTCCCAGACGAATTCTCGGAGGAGGAGAAGAAGTCTGGCTACGTGTGGCGGCAGCTGATGGCCGGAGCCATTGCCGGATCAGTGTCTCGGACTGGAACTGCCCCCTTAGATCGCCTCAAGGTGTTTCGGCAGGTCAGTCGGGAACAGTGGATCGGAAGCTTTGTCCAGGAAGACGTTTGGCCTTTTATCCAAGTGGCGTTTTTAAGTCTTAGTCTTCACTCAAGGCCTTTCTATATATATAATATGTAATATAGTGACATACTGAGTTGTAATTAGGCTATAATGTGACCTAATATGTTAATGCCATGTTTAGTGACTACTTATATACATCTTAACGTTTAAATCATAGCCTATTATTGATGCATAATTCACACTGTGACTGAACATGACCTTAAAATGTTTATATTCATTGCATGTCCTTTCACATTTTAGCCTACATTCATAGCAGGTTACTGGTTAGCATCTTTATTGGCTATCTGTTGCATACATCTGTAGGCTACTACAGTGATCCCTCGCCACTTCGCGGTTCACTTATCGCGGATTCGCTATTTCGCGGATTTTCATAATGCATTTTTTTTTTGGTGCATTGTGCTCTGCATTCTGATTCACTAAAAACTCACTCCCGCTTCTTGTATCAAAACATGCTACGAATTGTGCTATCATTTTGTCGTCTCGTGCAGTTATGTGTACGTACATAAAACAGCTTGGCAAATTTACATTAAGTTGGCCAAATTATCTTGTAATTTCGAACATCTCCTAAACCCATAATGTCGACGAAACGGCCTGGACCGACAAAAGCACCTGCGGATGGGCCCAAACGGCGGAAGATGCTACCTATCTCAGATAAAGTTAAACTTCTGGACATGCTAAGGGAAGGTAAAAGCTATGCAGCCGTTGCTCGCCATTACGGAATCAATGAATCTTCCGTTCGTTACATAAAGAAGGAGGAAAAAAACATAAGGACGACAGCAGCAGTCAATTTTAATACGGCCTACACGTGAGTCACTGTATTTGTATACATGTAATAGTTGCTAATTGTAAAAAAAAAAAAGTTTTCTATTTCGCGGATTTCACTTATCACGGGTCATTTTCGGAACGTAACCCCCGCGATAAACGAGGGATTACTGTATACTATTTCTGTCATTCCTTTAGAATATTACAATGTCCCCCTTTCCTTCTCTTTGCCTGGTCATCTTCTGGCTGAAATGCTAACATTGATTGATGATGCAGCCTCTTACTTTGCATCTTCTGATTCATTCAAATGTCTAAAAATAGTCCTGTAAATAGTCCTTTTAATGATAGAGATATATATGAGCATCATGTTGTCATGGTAATTAGGTGAGCTTCATGGATTTGGTTTTTCAGCTTTTGTGTTGTGATATGTAGCCTAAGGGGGGATTTTAAATGAAACTAAACTTAAGAAAAGATAAAATACTGAGGTCATGACCTTGGTGTTCTTAGACTTCAGTTCTTAGGTTTCAGTCTGACTGAACTGAAGAAGCCTCCTGGATAATTTGAAGCAGAGAGCCATGAGATGAACTTTCATTCTGCCTCTCGCCAGCAATTACCGCTCCACACGCACTGGTAACTTCCCTGTTTGGTCTGGCAGGTTCACGGCTCCTCTGCTTTAAAAGGGAACGTCGCGAGCAGCTTTCAGGAAATGGTGAAAGAGGGAGGACTGCAGTCGTTGTGGAGAGGAAACGGAATCAATGTTCTGAAAATTGCTCCCGAGACTGTTATCAAGTTTACGGCTTATGAAAAGGTGGAGTAGACTTGAGCCCTGTCTTTGATCTCTCCCAGGATTTTCTCTTCTTCTTCTACCACTTATTGTCAGACACACACCTCATAAAAAAACACAATTTCTCATTTTTAGACTGGTTAGACTAACGCTGGTTTTACCTTTTTACCATTAAGACAGAGTGGTACCTCCACATCTAACACTCATTATCATTTGTCTATGATTACAAATCTCTCAAATTATATTTACCTTGCATTTCTTTCTTTGTCGTTATTCTTTGTTCTATTAACCAGATCAAATATGCGATACGTGGCAACGATAAATCGAAAATTCTGAGGATTCATGAGAGGTTTGTTGCCGGTTCTTTGGCTGGGGCGATAGCTCAGACGGCCATCTACCCAATGGAGGTAATATCAGGGTAAAACATACATAAAAATATTAATATACACTACTCTTCAAAAGTTTGGGGTCACTTAGAAATGTTATTTTTGAAAAGCACTAACTTTAAACTAATCAGAAATACACTCTATACGTCACTAATGGGGCGACACAGTGGTGCAGGGGTTAGTGCTGTTGCCTCACAGCAAGAAGATCGCAGGTTCAAGACCTCCTTGGTCCTGGGTCTGGGACCTTTCTGTGTGGAGTTTGCATGTTCTCCCCGTGTCTGTGTGGGTTTTCACCAGGTACTCCAGCTTCCTCCCACAGTCCAAAAACATGCTGAGGTTAATTGGAGACTCTAAATTGCCCATAGGTGTGAGTGTGTGAGTGAATGGTGTGTGTGCCCCACGATTGGCTGGAGACCATCTGGGGTGTATCCCTGCCTCTAACTGTAACACGCTGGGATTGGCTCCAGCAGACCATGTGACCCTAATGAGGAATAAGCAGGTATAGAAAATGACTGACTGACACTAAATTGTCTGGGTGACCCCAAACTTTTGAACAGTAGTGTAATCAATGATACACGTTTCCTTTTCATGTAAACTGAATGTCTGTTTCTCCTCTGATCTTTGTTTTTCTTGCAGGTGCTGAAGACCCGTCTCACACTAAGGAAAACGGGTCAATACGCAGGAATGGTGGACTGTGCCAAGCAGATCCTGCAGAGGGAAGGAGTCACGGCCTTTTACAAGGGCTACGTACCCAACATATTGAGCATAGTCCCTTACGCCGGCATCGACCTGGCTGTCTACGAGGTTAGAGGGACATGACAGCACACAGCTCTCACAGCACCTACCGTGTCTCCTCTGTGTTTCTTCTCACTCCCGCTGTTCCCCCAGACTCTCAAGTTCTCCTGGCTGAACAGGAACAGAGGTTTAGCCGACCCCGGGGTCATGGTGCTGGTCGGCTGCGGCGCCGTCTCCAGCACCTGTGGACAGCTGGCGAGTTACCCCCTGGCGCTGATCCGCACCCGAATGCAAGCGCAAGGTCAGAAAACAAATATGGTCTGTGTACTGTAAATTCTCAAATATAGGCCCAGGCTTTTATTGGAATGAGGCCAAAATTAGAGACAGGCCTCTGTTTCTATTTGAGCAAAATGGATTATCAGTAGAATGAATAAAAACAGGAATTTGTGTCTATTTAAACCTATAAAATATTCATTTATTTGAAAAAGCACAGTTACCATAATGTTATGGTATGCATACAGAACATTAACAACAAATATTTGTAATTTTTTATTCAGGCTAAATTCCTGTGTAGAAATATGTGCAGCTGTGATTCCTGATAATTTACATTGTGGGATAAAACAAATTTAACTGAGGGATAGCGTTAATAAAAAATGATTTTATAATAATGTAAATACCAGGACTGATATCACCACATGAGAATAAAGAAATAATCCCTGATGAAAGGCAGTAGTTGTTGGGACTAGGCTGTAACAATAGGAAGTATTGTTAGGAACCTTTATTTTGTTTAGTGTGACACACGGACATGTTTTGAAGTGACACCACCAGAGACTAATAGTTTAAGTTTAATAAAGTTTTTACCCAGCAGGTTAAAACAGTAGCAGAGAGTAGCTTCTTGTGATAAAATAACAGGCTTTAACGTCTGTAAAGTGCTTTATAAATAAAGATTTATTGATGATTGATTGATTGAACCCAGGCCACCTTAAACATGGCTTGATTGGTAGCTTTCGTCACCCAGACAATTTCGTGTTTTCCATGAAAATTCACACTTTTATTTATCACCATAAGTTTAAAATGAATAGAAAATGTTATTACCTTAGTATTCTGATGCAATGAGCAAACACATTGAACCATTAGAACACTGGAGTTACAGACATTTGCAGCTAGAATAGTCATTTACCACATTAGCAATGTATAGAGTGTATTTCTGATTAGTTTAAAGTCATCTTCATTGAAAAAAACTGTGCTTTTCTTTAAAAAATAAAGTCACCCCAAACCTTTGAACAGTAGTGTATATTTTTGTGTTGAATTAGACTTTTAAAAATGTTGGTTCAAATAATAGAGGTTAGAGATCGGCCTTTATTTACTCCCGCCAACAGCGAGACTGTCCAATGTTAGAGACCCAGCTGATATTGGAGAATTTACGGTATATGCTCAGACAAATATGGATACAGAGGGATAAAAACTTAAGATGCAAAAGCAAAGTGTAAATGAAAATAAACGTGAGATTGTGGTAGAAGGTTCAGAGACGATCTGACGTATTTTCTCCCCACAGCTTCGGTGAAGGGAGCCCCTCGGACATCCATGTTGGCCCTGGTCCGCAACATCTTGAGCCAGGAGGGCGTGGCGGGGCTTTATCGAGGGATTTCCCCCAACTTGCTGAAAGTCATTCCCGCCGTCAGCGTGTCCTACGTCGCCTACGAATACACGAGGATCGCCCTGGGCGTGGACATCGACGGTAGGAGGGGAGGGAAAGGGAACGGCTAGCGGAGAAGACGGATGGTTTGGTGTGGCACGCACAGATCTGTTGGCGCTGCATGAGGAAATGCACCTCGGCCGCGGATGGATACGCAGTCAGGATGCTTTGAGGATGAGGATGATGGGATGGACAGTAAACCACCGGAGGGAAGAGGGGGGAAAAGCTGTTGAAACCCCACTTGGCAGCTGCTGTGATGAGTTAAATGTGTGATATATTGCATTTCAGCGCATGCCAGCAGTGTAGTTTTAATACAATGTGCTTCAATGCCCGGTGCTGTTCCTAAGGCTAAAATGATAATCTATCATTTTGGTGTGAAAGCTAACCAGCTTGTCTCCTGCTGCTGCATCGAGTTGAACAGATGAAGCATGACGTTGCCTGAGAAACAGCAGGTAAAAGGTGAAAGAGTCGACCTCTGGGAGCCGTGTTACATTCCTGCTGCAGGAGGATTATAACTTGTTTTCCCCCCTCACAGGTGAAATATAGAGAAGATTCAGGACTGATCCGATTCCCTGTTCTTAACTGAGGGAATCATGGAGTCGACGCACAACGGGGGAGTTACAGAGTGACATGTTTTTTGTTTTTCTCGCCTTTCATGGAGGACTGATAATGGAGAATCAGACAAATGGATGGGAGAGCGAGAGGGAGGTCAATCCAGGTCCAACCAGGGATGTTGAAGATATAAGAGAATGTTACAAATACTAAAATACAGAAGTGATTATCAAACAGCAGATGATGAAAGAAGAACACCAAAGGACTTCATATCTGCAGTCAAACTACCAAAGCCATGTCTGGAGACGCACAGAAGAGTCACAGCCTCTTGCAAAAAGGCTTTTATTTTCATGAATGAATCCTTTTAAAACATTAAAGGGTCCAGGGCCTTTTCACGAATTGTTTATGCACAATGTTTAAACACTATGGTAAAGAGTTCACTTGATCAAAATCATGAAATGATATTTAATGGAGGTGAATATTTTTGTTTCAGTATTTATTGAGGGATTTGCCAATAAATGTTTGGTCCCACTTTTGCTAAATGAATGCAATGGTACTTTTTTCTGAGAAAGAAAGCAGAAAGTTTTACTTTAGTAGAAGTATAGATGCATCAATAAATAAATTAAAATTACTCCCACAAAGAAATATTCTATTTAAAATTATTATTCGCAAAAAATGTACCATTAGAACACTGGACTGATAGTTGCTGGAAATGGGCCTCTATACACCTATGTAGATATTACACCAAAAACCAGACATTTGCAGCTAGAATAGTCATTTACCACATTAGTGATGTATAGATTGTATTTCTGATTAGATTAAAGTTATCTTAATTGAAAAAAACAGTGCTTTTCTTTAAAAAATAAGGAAATTTCTGACCCCAGGGGTTGCTAGATGAATCTGAGGAGTCAGAAAGAAGAAATAACAAGGTTCTGACACAAAAATCTGTTTTAAATACTTGTACTTTTTTATCTAATAATCTTTTATTTGTTTTTTTATGAAATATTTGATCATTTCCACATTTATTATAGGGGCACATCTGCGCAGTGGAGTCGCATCCTATGATGCTCTGGGGCGATGAGAACGTCAAACTGCGAACAAAACTCACATTTGAGTTGTTTAAATCACTTGCTGACCACATTAAGAACCGTTCGAAGAAAAATACATAAATAATAAAATAAAAATGTGGGAAAAATGCTTTTTGGGTCACATGGGATTTTTCGCTGCAGTACCACGAGTGGCCACTGGGAAAAATCGGCGGTACCCAATCCAGGTTTTATAATACATTCGTGGAAGTAACTCAGGCGCCATTTTGTGTCCAGCAGGCGGCGGTAGTTCCTGTTCTCAGGTATAATCGTTGGACGTCAAAGGTGTAACGAAGAAGAAGAAGCAGTAGGAAAAGAAGAAGAAGAGGAGGCCGACTGAGGGGGGGTGGTGGAGATGCATTGATTGGTTATTTTAAGCAGGGAAGTTTGCCGGCGTGGTCAGCGATCTCACTCACATCGGTTTCCTCCGTACGCTTTGGTTCAGCCTTCCCGCTTCTGCGCAGCCAGATCCGGCCACAGCGACCCAGCCTGCCCCCTCCCCCCCCGGGTGTCAATCAGCAGCATGTCTGAGTACGGCGCTCTGCCGACTAACGGAGTCGGCGCCGGGATGAAAAAAGACGCGTTCGCGGATGCTGTAGAACGAGCCAGACAGGTAATTCAAGTGTTCGCCACCGGATTGAAAGACAAACCGGCGGGCTAGCGTTTGGTTAGCCGCAGGAGAACCGCGGCTAGCTCAGTCACCCGTGCCGTTAGCTCCGGTGTTTCGGTTTAACTCGCGACCGTGTTAACTGGTGACTTTCAGCTGGTTGTCGTGGTGACGGCAGCCGTTGGAAAGCGTGAACATACCATGTAGGTGTCCGACTAAAAATGAAATTAAATGATCGTTAACTGAATGTTTAACACGGTCCTCTTTGAATTTAATGTTATATAATATTAATCAAATATTGTCGCCAACAACAAAAACGTTCATATTCCTCAATTTTTTTTCTGAATTCGAGCAACCACGACACAATCGGCTGAAAGTCACCAGTTAACACGGTCGCGAGTTAAACCGAAACACCGGTTAATGAGCTAGGGAGCTAGCCGTTAGCATTCGCCATTCATTTGTCTTAACGCGCTAAGGGATCAGATGAAAAAACGTGTTTGGCGGCGGCGATGTAGGTCAACCTCGGTGTGAACGAGTTTAACGATCTGTCGCCACCGGGATCCTCGGGTTAGATTCACCGGAGTGACGGTAGCTCCTGATGCTAAAGAAAACGTTAGCTACGGTTTGCAGCTCGTGAAGTTTCGTTAAATTTCGGTTTTACTGAACTCGTTTTAATGGGTTTATGACTCGATTAACGAGCTCCGGTGACTTAAATTATTTCATGTGGATAAACAAGTTTTCTATATAATATAACATCGAGTTATAACATTGCATTTTGTAAACTGGTCTAAATGTTAGTAACGTTATTCATTAAGTTTGAACCAACGTTAGTCTTGAATAGGTATAAATTGAAGACTGCAATTAGGAACAATTATTTATCTTTTTAATTATTTTAGTTTATTTAAGACAATGCATATGGAACATATATTGGTATATATTGCAAGATTATAGCCAAAGGCTAATTTCCATTCTTGGTCACCAACATAAAATAAATAAGAAAAATAAATAGAAAAATAATAAGATTCTAATTTAAAAAGATTAGAGCATTCGAAAAAATCGGAATTATAAAAAAGAACAGGAGTTTACTGTGTGGTATTGAATTCCATGTATGAGAAGCATGAAAAGAAAATTCACTCTTTCTTAAAGGAACTTAGGAATTTAGTTTTTAGACCATGATTCTACAAATTTAAATAAGTCCAGTGTTGCTACGTACTATGGAAACATGTCTGTGTCCAGATTATTGACTCTAGATGTAAAATTCAGGATTTCTGAAAATGAATTGATCGCACATGCTGTGTTTTTCATTGGGTTAAAAGAAAACATGTCAATATAGTTGAATTGTGTGTACGGCATCATAAATAACCAAATATTCATAAATTATGGTAGTTATCGGAAAATTGAATGTAATATTAGTCCGTCAGTGTCCATAAGGAAATATTTGTCTAACTTCATCGTCCCGTGAATGAACAAGGTTGATTAAATTAGTTTATTTTTATTCATATCTGTAAAAAGAAGAGAAATAAGGGAAAATAGCCAGTTATTTGTACTTGGATGTCAAATATGGTCTGAAAATTCTAGATTGAGAAGGAAACCTTTTACTCGCTGTGATTTTTATACAGGCGGGAACTTCATGTTTGAGCAAATTTGGCATTTTTTCCTTCATAAATGGCTTTGATAAATCAGTTTTTGCAGACGAATATTGTTGATTGATAAATCAAAGTGTGATGTTACCATAGGCTCCATTAAAAACTCTGAGCTGTGTGACCCAAATCTGATCTTTTTGCTCATATGTGACTTGGATCTGCTTATTTTTCCACATCAAGACCATGATGATTTATACTGGAATCTGATGTTGTCCATATTTAAAAATGTAAACAGCCATACAAAGATTTTATAATAGAGCGTTAAGTATGAACATAGTCATTGTGTCAGATTATAGCCTATCTGTGTTTTAACTAAAGTAACACTGCTTTAATCAATTTACCAGTGTGGAGGTAATTAATAAATGAATAAGGAAAAGTACAACAGATTCAGAGGAAGCAGACAGAACAATACTTGTAGATCATAGTATTGATCAAGCTCCAAAAACAACATCCTGCAACTTTAATACAACTTTTGACTCCTCACTGCCTGATGAATACCTGCTTTTTCCAAACTCTGCACCTGTAGTTGGTTATAAAAAGCTTCATGTTACAAACATAACATCAATTAATACTATACATGATTGAACTTCAGGTGTCTGCGGAGTGCCTATTTAAATGTGAAGAACTTTAACATAAATCCCTGATTTATACAAAGGAATATGGTTAAAGTCACCTAGTGCTGACGGTGATGTTGATATTCTCCCTCTAAAACTTGAGTGAGAGTTTGTGTCTATTTTAGGGTGCATTGCAAGCACCTCTGGTTTCATCCCTCCTCATCCTCTTCCTAGATCGCAGCTAAAATCGGTGGTGACGGAGTTCCCCTGGTGAGCAACAACGGAGGAGCTGAGAGTTACCCGTTCGCCGCACAGAAACGCTCCCTGGAAGAAGCAGGTTGGAAAATTGGCACAAACGCCCGCTTTTGTCTGAATTTCTTTGCCCACATTGTAACTTTTTCTTCCTTTTTTTTTTTTTTTTTTTTTTTTAGATGAGCCAGATGCCAAGAAGGTAGCATCACAGAGTGAAAGAGATTCTGCATTGTGTAAGCTTTAAATGCGCTCATTGATCCTATTGAAAACACTCCCTTGGCTCAATTTCTAGCTTCTCACCAACTTTTCCTTCTGTTCCAGCTATTGGAGCCCAGCTGGCTGCCCTGTCCCAACAAAGGTACACACATATACACACAGAAACGTTTTTGGAGAGTCAAGTTGATGTGATTTTGGAGCTATAGCATTAACCGTATGTATATATTGTTTTACTTGTTCAGTGTACGGCCCTCCACCATGACCGAGGATTACAGGGTGCCCGATGGCATGGTTGGTCTCGGTAAGAGCATACTTGTTCGTTTCTTAATACCGTTCCTGGTTGGCTGTGTCACACACGTGCAAACTCACGTTAAAATGTCTTTTTTTTCCCCTGAAGTCATCGGCCGAGGAGGCGAACAGATTAACAAAATACAACAGGATTCTGGCTGCAAGGTCCAGATTGCACACGGTGAGATTTGCTACATCAACAAATTATAATTATTTCCAGCTGCTCTCGGCCTGATGAATAATTTTGTATGAATTCACAGACAGCGCCGGCCTTCCAGAAAGAATCGTTTCTCTGACGGGGTCATCAGATGCCATAGAGTAAGTTGGTGTTAAAAAAAAAAAAAGTTTTTAAAACAATCTGTTTTTCTATTTGCAGTGTAACTACTCCACTCATGCCTCAAGGACAGTTTTGTTTCTGCTGAGTTCCTGAAAGTCTATTAAGAAATGGTGGAGAAATGACACCTAATCGACTACACGTTTCTATATTTTAACAAAATAACTTGTCTGTGTTTAGATTTTTATCTGAAGAAATTCGATTTTAAGAAATTACAACTATTTCCTCTTTTCTTATGCAATGGCAGCATTGGTGCTGTTCTCTTTACCAGAGTTTGTCCTCTAAGGCAGCACTTCCCCCTCAGGCTCTGTACAAATCATCCTTGGCAAGTTAAAGACCAGATATGGTCCCCACTATAATCTGAACCATGTGATTGGTGGAAGTCTGTAATATTAAACAGCTTGAGACTCTCACCTGATTGCATAACACATGCAACCACACACAAACATGAAATGTTAGAATTGGGTTTAACTTCTAAGAATGATTACTGAACTCTGTTGAAGTTTGGTAAATGAATACTAGGAGCTACACACCTCAGCTTTAGGTGAGGTTTTCAAGGAAATGCTACTTTATCCATTAGAAATCCATGAATTCGGCAAAGCTAAGCAGAGTTCACCATGTAACAGGCTTTCAAAGTGCACAGGGTTAGTTTTTACATGGATTGTGACCAACATCAACAACTTGCTTGACCAATGTCCAAGTGGGCAACAAACAAGCTTGTTGGAGATAGAATTTAGGTAGAAATTCAAGCTACCCAAGATAGGTTATCTCTTCTTTTTTTTTTTTTTTTAAGCAAATTTGGTAAAGCATTCTCTTCAAAATGTACCGTAGCACACTGTAGGTGCAGATAGTTTCTTGTACTGCATTTGTTCCACAATCATCATAATTCTTCCTATTGAATTTTCTTCCAGGAGAGCCAAGGCCCTCATAGACGACATAGTGTCGAGGGGCCATGAGTCGACCAATGGGCAGGCAGGTTCCATGCAGGAGATGATCATCCCTGCAGGCAAGGCTGGCCTCATTATAGGCAAAGGTGGAGAGACCATCAAACAGCTGCAGGTGAGTGTCCTTCATACAAATGTAATGATCCTTGAGTTCAGTTCAGAGTATTAGTGTTGCTAAATTGTTAGAACCAAATTAGTAGCAAAGATTTCCAGTATCACCAATTAGAAACGTGCAGTGTGTGAACCGGTTTAATTGATTCGTAGGAGCGAGCTGGAGTCAAAATGATCCTTATTCAAGATGGATCCCAGCCACCCAACATCGATAAACCGCTCCGCATCATCGGAGACCCCTACAAAGTGCAGGTACACTTCACTCGTACTGGAGATGGGTTTTGTGTTCGTGGGAAACGTTTCCCTCCTATCGATCCTCCAACTTCTGTTGTCTCGTCTGTTGTTTTTGCAGCAAGCGAAGGAGATGGTCAATGAGATTCTACGAGAGCGGGATCACGCTGGGTTTGGAGACAGGAGCGAATATGGATCAAGGATGGGTGGAGGTGGAGGTGGCATTGACGTAAGTTTTGTTTGTGTGTGTTTGTTTTTTTTTTTTTACATATGAAAAGCTACAGCTCAGCAGAGCATAAAATGTCTTTATTTCTGTAATTCCACAGATAGCTGTGCCCCGCCACTCTGTGGGAGTCGTGATTGGCCGAAGTGGCGAAATGATCAAAAAGATCCAGAGTGACGCTGGAGTAAAGATACAGTTTAAACCAGGTGAGCTAAACTCATCATATCAATTCTGCTTACAGGCAGAATAGGCTACATTGAGACAAAATAAATATTGCTATTATATTGACAAGATAAGCATGTTTCAATCCTATAAGCCTACGTTCCTGACAAGGAATATGTTTTCTGTAACTGTTTTCTAGTAGAGTCAGTAATGTAGTACTAAGAAGCTTCAGGACAAACCGTACTGCTATCTGTATTTATCATAACATTATTTTATGTCCTTTCAACCATGTTTCTAATGATGAAAAATCCCACCCATATAAAAGCTATTTTCATTCTAAAAAAAGAACGGCATAAAGATAATAAAAAAATCTAATTATAGGGAACCATCAAAGGATTAGGTTAAAAACTTTCAATGTATAAAGTATATTACGATCAGTTGCCTAGTAATATAGTTAGTATATTTAAGAAAAAAAGAATGTAGACATGAGCTCTAAACTCATTCAAAAAAAAAAAAAGGCAAACAAAAACAAACAATCAAATCATCAAATCATGTGAAAAAAGGGAGTCACTTAGCAGCAATATCCTGAAACACTTGCAAATCCGTCTGAAGCAGTGCAGCGTGTTCGGCTGCTTGAGCAATGTGGCTAATGTTAGCGATGCTAGCGAACTGATAAATTATACAGAGACACCTAGCATGAAGACAGGAAATGGCTAGCCTGGCTTCATTAACATCAAAATTCATGTGAGTATACACAATCTCACCACATTCTATTTTTTCCTCACAGATGATGGCACAGGTCCTGATAAAATTGCTCATATAATGGGTCCGCCAGATCAGTGTCAGCACGCTGCCTCCATCATCACTGACCTGCTGCAGAGTATCCGTGCCAGAGAGGAGGGTGGACAGGTACGGACGGCAGAGGCAGATGTTTGGTTTCTTTAAAATATTGATCTTGTTGCTGCACTGCGTTGATGGAACTTTGCGAATAAAGCTGATGTTTCCTCTGCAGGGCCCCCCGGGTCCCAACGGTGCAGGGATGCCACCCGGAGGGCGAGGACGGGGTCGAGGTCAGGGCAGCTGGGGTCCTCCAGGAGGAGAGATGACCTTCTCCATCCCCGCTCATAAATGCGGGCTGGTCATCGGCAGAGGAGGTGAGAACGTCAAGTCCATTAACCAACAGACCGGCGCGTTTGTGGAGATCTCCCGTCAGCCCCCGCCCAACGGCGACCCCAACTTCAAACTGTTCATCATCCGAGGGTCCCCCCAACAGATCGACCACGCAAAGCAGCTCATAGAAGAGAAGATTGAGGTAGGCTCGGAGAAGAGGACTGCACACTATTTTTTTTGGTTTCACCTCCTGCATATCAGTAATAAGGGTTTTTTTTCTTGTTTTCAGGGTCCATTGTGTCCAGTGGGTGGGCCTGGTCCCGGGCCTGGTCCAGGAGGCCCCGGTGGCCCAATGGGTCCTTATAATCCCAACCCTTATAATCCAGGGCCTCCTGGTGGTGCTCCTCAGTAAGTACAACCTCTACAAAAATAAACTAAAACACTTTAATCCATTTAAGCCTAACAGCAGCTATAGTTGCTGAAGTCCATGACGGTCATTTTCTACTCAAAATAAAAAGTTATAAATGTTACTTCTACAGTTTTTTTCAATGACATGATAGTAAACAACTTAGGCACAAATTTTAACCAAAAAAATGTATTTTCCAAGTGCTTCCCTTTACCTGATTCATCAGGGTCATCAACTTCCTGCCCTTTCCTCCTGAGAACACAGGAAGACAAACCCTCCTAGAAAGGTGTAATTTTATTTAAATATTAGTATTTTCAACCCTGACGTGTGTATCTATGTAATTGTTCAAGTCTCTAGAATAACCCAAAAAAGGATTATGTACCTGGGGAAAAATGTTTTTTGTTTATGGGCATGTTTGTGCAATTATATTTCAGTCATTGAAATGCTGTTTTCTGCAAAGCACATAAAGAAATGGGAAGAAACGTACAGAACATAATTCAACTGATATAAATATATGGAAGGGAAACAATCTGGATTAAATGGGTTAAAGGAGGAATTGTGAATTGTTCTACAGCAGAGTCTGGACTGCTTCTTATAAACTACAACTGTCCTCTCGTTCTTTAGTGGAGCTGCACCCGGTGGTCCTCAGTTCTGTCCTCAGGGTTGGGGCGGGGGCGGGGGCAACGCCTACCAGCAGCAGCAGTGGCAGGCGCCAGGACAACATGACCCCAGTCAGTACCCTTTTTTTTATATATATATATATATATTTAGTTGGTGCACCCACTTTCATTTATTTGTGAATTTGAAGTCATTGTACTTACTTTCCCGTCATGGCATCAGGTAAAGCCGCAGCTGCAGCGGACCCCAACGCAGCGTGGGCGGCCTACTATGCACAATACTACGGCCAGCAGCCAGGGGGCGCCATGGGGGCCCAGAGTCCAGGAGGCCCTGCAGCAGCAGCACCAGGAGACCAGAGCCAAGCAGCGCAGGCTTCTGGGGGCCAGCCCGACTACACCAAGGCCTGGGAGGAATACTACAAGAAGATGGGCATGAGTAAGTGGGGCCTTTGGACGGCGTGTTCCGCCTTGAAATTCAAAGCTCACGATTTCCCCCGCTGTGAAAAAGGCCTGAACGATCTATCGTTTAGATTGAAAACCACAAGATCTTGAGATCATCAGACTACAAGAGTATTTTTCTCTACTTTAAGTTAGGACATAGATGACTCTTCATTCTTCAGTTGTAATAACTACCTTTGCTCAAGCACATGACATAGCCTACGTATAGCATGTTTCTTATTAAACAGGACTACTTTTGATATTTAGTTTTAATTTTTTCCATTAGAATTATGGAATTTATTACCTCCGGCAAGTCTCTGTTGGTTGGTAAGATGTGTCAAAAAGTTCTGGTTGGATTTGCATTAAATTTTCAGTGAATGTTGGGAATTATACCATAAACGTTTAAATTTTGGTAATGATCCAGACAATATCCTGGTTTCTGGATCGCTTTGAATTTTTTTGTCTGGTAAGATTGCGGTAAATAGACCTTCAACCAGGTGCCATCGTTTGGGGCCTCCTGGTGGTGATATTATTTACCTGCATAGTATAGAACAACAATGTTGCATGGGAGTCACAATATGCTTATAAGTTTCTTATAACTTGATTTTAAGAAAATAGTGAATGAAATTGCAATACCTGCCAGAAAAATCACAATTCCATTTGTTCCTAAAATCGTTCGGCCATACTGAAATAAGTATTATATTTATGTGGTGTTTTTCTTTTTTTGTTTTTTTTCTCCAGCCCAGCCTGCTGGAGGAGCAGCAGCTGCTCCAGGGGCAGCCGGCACAGCAGCAGCTGGAGGATCTGCAGCTGGAGGGCAGCAGGATTACAGCGCAGCCTGGGCCGAGTACTACAGACAGCAGGCCGCCTACTATGGGCAGGGAGGGCAGGCACCTGGACAGGCAGCTGCTCCACAGCAGGGACAACAGGTACCATGACCTCCCACACATAATCAGCTCAGTGACATCTTTGACCCTTTTCTACCCATTTTGCAGGTATAAATAATAGATCTTTCATGGAAGTATGTGTTTTTTTCTTCTTTTACAAAGCAATGATTGTCTATTTCTCATTTCAGGCCCAGTAAAGAAGTGTTGCCTTCTGTTGGACGGTTGTGATGGATCTCTGGACTTTTTTGTTTCTCCCCCCATGTCAAGAAATTTCCATTTTGGCTTCAACAATGCAAGACTGTGGTTCACTCACCCACTCAGACATTTTCTATTTCAAACATCTACTTGTGTGCTTTTTTTTTTTTTTTTTAAAGAACAGAAAAGGGAACACATTTTACTCATGCATTGGACGGTGTTAATAACTGCTTGGGTTTCAATTCAATTCGCTCCTTCCCCTCACCTACACCTTCTGATTTTTTTTTTTAATTATATTTTTTTTATGTGAAATAAGCATCTTTGCTCGCAAGCTAGCATAATAGCATCTCCACAATGATTCACATTTAAGTAGTTCTCTTCCCCTTCAGTTTCCTGAGGGTAAAAACAGTGCAGTATTTTGAATATATCCAGAAATCATGTTTGTAAGAACAAAAAACAAAATGTCTTTTTTGTTCTTGGTACTTTTTAAAGTTTTTTTTTTTTTTTAAAGGGATAGTTCAACATTTTTGAAAATTTGCCCATCGCTGTGATTCCTATAGTCATAGCAATGGTGCTTAACCTTTTTTGTCAATACAAGCCGTTTCCAGAGCTGCTCAGCTACTAATATGTGGCTAATGGTATTTTTTGGTTTCCCTCATTAAACTCGGCAAATACAAAATCCAGCAACTCCCAAAAGCTGTAGTGGCAATCAATGGAAACAGCTTGTCTGTACAAAAAGAAACTACAGCACCTATTACTTTGACTATGGGAATCATGGCTGTAGATGAATTTCCAAAAATGGTGGAACTATCCCTTTAACATTCCCAGTGTTTTATATTGCAGATGCATTTCCCTCTGCAATTTTGATTATTTTCAGTTTTTTTTTTTTATTTTATTGTAATTATTTTCTTCAGGGGGGGTTTGTGTGTCTGTATACAGTGCCCGTGTATGCTACTGAACAGAAAAATGTGTGTAAGTTGGCTGTAAAAAGGCACTGTCTGTTGGTTGTGTGGGTGCACGTGTGTGTGTCTGTGCCCTCTTATTATTTCTACAACTTTATTGTTGGAGGATTTTTTTTTTGTTTCTATAGTTTCTGTCATTGTATTTTTTTTCTAATGTTATTTTTTTACAGCTTGTTTTTAAATACTTAAAAATAAAAACATTCAAATCCACCGATGTGTTGAGTCCAGTTTTTTCATATGTTGGATTTAAAGTGTATTTTTCTCCACTTTAATTATTTTCAACAATTATAAGAAATGGGACATTTCACTCATTTCGATTTTTTTCATTTTATATTCATTATATATAGTGTTTTTCTATATATGTCTATAGTGTTAATTTATAAGAGCCATATTTGTGGTTATAGAGGTGCTTCCTGCAGGATGTCCCCTCTGTCGTTGGATGTGTCCTCCGGCACGTGGGGGCGGTCTCCTGCGGCCCGCGGACCAATCAGGGGTCGCTCCCGGTAGCACCGGGAGACGACGGTTGAGTGGGAGATGGCGCCCAGCTCGAAATCAGAGAAGGACGACAGCAAACACAAAGCTCAGCGAAAACACAAAGACCATGTCGTGAAACTTCTCGTGCGTGGGAAGGTAGGCGTGAGAAACCCACGAGACGCGTGGCGGAAAAACGCCGAACGCGGCGGTTGGCGGAACGGCGGCTTCGGTGCACGGCTGCTTGTTTTCAGGGGCTCCTGATGCTAGCTGCTAACTAGCTCAACGGCTAACTAACAGCTAATGGCAGGTGGCTAACTGGCTAAACCCCCAGTATATGGACACGGTTACGTTCTTCCTGGCGTCCAGCGACGTGTCTTGTCGGTTTGCTTTGCTTATTAGCTTCGTCGTTAGCATGCTAACGCTTAAAGCCCAACAGGAAGCTGCGTTAAAGCTCAGCTGCTGTTAGCTTGTGCTAATCGCAGCAGAAACTTACAGAATCTCTTCTGCAGCCTCTATTTAGACCAGAATAGAAACTTTATTGATCCCACATTGGGGAAATTTGTGCGTTACCACAGCACATATACAGAGAAACAACGACATAGAAGATACGTTTTATAATATACCTAGAAGCAGAACAATAAATAAAATACACATTATATACAGAGAGAACAAATGTACCAGTATAAGCATACACAGTATGCGTCTTACTTCATAGACAACTGGTTTACAGTGAGTCAGGTGTATTGCAATCTCTTAATTAATCAGAATGTGACGTGTAGTGTCTCCAGAAGCATCACCAATGATACAAACTACTGCAGTAATACTGCAAATTTGATATGTATGTGCATGTATATAGTGGTGAACGAAGCACTCCGAACCTTTACTTGAGTAGATGTAGAATTATTGCCAAAACAATACAGTACTCTTAGAAGTTTATTTACAGAAAAATGTTCTAGTGGTAGTAATTGTGCAGACTACACCACTGTTTAAAGGTTTGGGGTCACCCAGACAATTTAGTGTTTTCCATGAAAAGTCATGTATGAGTTGTAAAATGCATAGAACATTTTATTACATTAGCCTTCTAACGCAATAAGCAAATACATTATACCATTAAAAAAACACTAGAGTGGTAGTTGCTGGTAATGGGCCTCTACTCACATATGTAGATATTGCACCCAAAACCAGACGTTTGCAGCTAGAATTGACATTTACCACATTAGCGATGTATAGAGTGTATTTCTGATTAGTTTAAAGTTATCTTCATTGAAAACAACAGTGTTTTTCTTTCAAAAATAAGGAAATTTCTAAGTGACCCCAAACTTTTGAACGATAATCACATCCATTCCATTTCTATGTCACTTATGTTGCATTTGACTTCACTCTTGTCTTTTCTGCAGCTGTCGGGACAGTTTTCTCAGCGCCTGTTCAGGAAGCTCCCACCTCGCGTGTGTGTCCCGTTAAAGAACATCGTCAGTGAGGAGTTCCTGAGAGCAGGGTGAGTGTCTGTGTTTTTATTTATCATTAAGTACATTGTCTTATATCATAGACTGAATGGTTAAAACCAATTGGATCTGAGGCAGCAATCGCTGCATTATAAAACAGTCAGTGTGACTGAATGAATGTAACTGACAGTGGAAACTATTTTATAATGAAGTTTATTTCCATCTTTAAACTTGCTTTTAACTGCTAGCCTTATTCCTATACAATGTTTTTATACTGAATACCTTCTGTTTTTCTTTCACTCCGTTTCCGTTTTAATTCATTAAAATGATTCTATTTTATTTTACGTAAAGCAGCTTTAGGTGCCTAGAAAAGTGCTACATAAATAAAATGTATATTAATATTATTATTTAATATGGAGCTGTCTCGTTATGCATATCAATCCAGCATATTGGATTACTGAGTCCTTATCTGCTGGTGACTATTGCATTAAAATAAGAATTAATCAGGCGTAATATTGTTGAAGTCAAGGCCTTTACTACAGCGGCGAAACATCTTTTCGGTTTCAGACACATCTTTCTTGGCTTCACCAAATGTGGCCGCTACGTTCTCTCGTACACCAGCGACTGTGGAGAAGACGACGATTTCTCGTTCTATACTTACCATTTGTATTGGTGGGAGTTCAACCTGCACAGTAGACTCAAACAGGTAAATGAGTAAATATTTATTTGCTACTTGAAAATGTTAATATTGTCTTTATTTGTCCTCTTGTGTGAGATAACTTCACATGCAGTTGTTATCTTAGAGAAATACCTGAATGAATGGATTCCCATCAACACACATTAATAACAGGATAAAATAGATTTCAAAAAGGAATTAGGATGGTTACAGCAGATGAAATAAAAGATTTTATTTAAAGTGCTTTTCCGGTCCAGTGGGACTTTTTACCTCCTGCCTGACGGCAGCAGCTGGACTGATTGATGAAGGGGATGAAAGGAGTCCTCTGTGACCAGAGTGGCTCATCACAGAGCGGTTGCACAGTTCAGACAGTGGAGTCTTCAGTGAACCACATATTTCGCTGGCCTAGTTTATAATACCGGGGACTCTGGTTTTATGTTTTGGCAGTGAGCGTATTCTATCAGGCTAAAATGTGAGAATGGATTCAACGAGTCAGCGATAAACCAAGGTTAGGACGTCCTTGCTGGTGTTAAAAGTCAAATCCTGCATATCTGCTTCTTCCCTTTAGGTCCATCATGTGCGACTATTTGCAGGCGAAGAAATCTACAGTGACCTGTACCTTACAGTGTGTGAGTGGCCAAATGACCACTCCAAAATTGTCATCTTTGGCTTCAAGTAAGAAATAATAAATTCAATGAATCAATCAACGGTCATATGGAGTTGATTACATACACTACCATTCAAAAGTTTAGGGTCACTTAGAAATTTCCTTATTTTAGACAGAAAAGCCCTTTTTCCAATGAAGATAACTTTAAACCAATCAGAAATACAATCTATACATTACTAACGTGGTAAATAACTATTCTAGCTGCATATGTCTGGTTATTGGTGCATCAATATCTACATAGGTGTATAGAGGCCTATTTCCAGCAACTATCACTCCAGTGTTCTAATGGTACAATGTGTTTGCTCATTGCATCAGAAGGTTAATGGATGATTGGAAAACCCTTGATGCTAACATGTTAGCACAGCTGAAAACAGTTTAGCTGCTTAGAGAAGCTTTAAAACTGAGTTTCCTTTAACAAACGCAAAGTTTGAAGGAAAAAAAAATATTATTTCAAATACAAATCATTATTTCTAACCTTGTTAATGTCTTGGCTATATTTTCTATTCATTTTACAACTCTTGGTGGAAAATAACTTTTCATGGAAAACACTAAATTGTCTGGGTGACCCCAAACATCAGTGTATCAGTTCAGTGTGTGTTGCAGGTAATAAGTAATTTTTGTGCCTGTGGTTCCTCCAGTACACGCAGTTCAAACTCTGTTCTGATGAACTTGATGATGAGTGACGAGAACAACAGAGACATCTACATCACCATCGCCTCTATGCCTCCTCCTAAACCTTGCTCTGTCTGCTGCCCAGTTCCCTCAGCCACGACCATACGCACAGGTAACACACACACAACACACACCTCTGCCGACCTCAAAACATTTAACAAAAAATGTATGTTAATTTCATCCCAGTCAGTGGTTCAGGACATGGATTTCATCTTGTTTTCGTCATGGAAAAATGTACTATATTTTGTCTCGTCTCGCAGAAATTTCCCCGATGTGGGATCAATAAAGTTTATAATCTAATCTAATCTGATGAAATGAACACTGCCTCACTGTGTCCGTCGCTCTCTCACCCTTCACCCTGGTCTCTCCACAGGGAGCGGTGAATGTCTGGAGCACGGCTACGTACTCAACAGCAGGTACCAGGTGGTGTACCCGTTTCCCACTTTCCAGCCAGCGTTCCAGCTGAAGAAGGACCAGGTCATCCTGTTAAACACCAGCTACTCTCTGGTGGCCTGCGGCATCTCACTCTGCCAAGGTAACGGGGATTTAAGTGGTCATATCAGCGCATTTCTCTTCTGTTCTTCTGTGATCAGACCGCATAAACTAGGGTTTAGATCAGGTTACAACAGATAACGAGCTCTATGCAGCTGCAGGATAGGGTGGAGGAAAAGGTCTGGATCAGGAAAAACTAGTAGGAGATCGAGCAAAGGACAAAAAACTGTTATTCAATGTGTTCAGGGCTTTGTAATGTGTATTATTACAATAATAATACATCTAATTCATATGCTGCTTTTCCTAATACTCAAAGATGCTTTAAAATTTAAACCATACTGTTATAATGATCAAAACAATATATGGGTCAGTGACAAATAATGGTTGGCAAAATGAGAATGTAAAAAAGACTTCAGCAGAATCTAAAAATGTCCGTTTTATTTTCATGTTGGTTTGATGTCGTTTGAAAATCCATTTATAGATTTAAAATATAGATTTTTTTTTTCTCAACTTTTTACACAAAATGTCAAATGGTGTAACTAAAAAGGATTCTAAATTTTAAATATATAATCCACTTAGAATATAAAACTAATTGATAGTATATGATTTTTTTTTTTTTTTTAAAACCTCTTGATGATAAATTGTCTCCCACTGTGTCACATTGCTCATAATAAAATGGAAATATTTAATAATATTAGATATTTATAATATTAATATCTGCACATCTGAGAGACTGATCATTATCAGGGTGATGTTTTGTGGCTTTATTTCATCAGTAACTTGTATTACAGTTCCCCCCCCTCTCTCTCTCTCTCTTTCTCTCTCTCTCTCTCTCTCTCTCTCTCTCTCTCTCTCTCTCTCTCTATATATATATATATATATATCTATATATCTATATATATATATATATATCTATATATATATATATATATAATAATTCTTACAGGTAAGCAGGGTCAGTCGTCGCAGATTCTTTACACGGCAGCTCTGTCGGGCCAAGCCTCCACATCTTTCTCCCCCGCCTCGTCAGCTTCCTCTTCCTCGCTACCTCAGGGATCTCCCGACAGCCGGCTGCCACCGAGCCGACCCGCTGCTCAGGCTCCGTTGCCCTCGTCTCCAAGTCAGTCGCAAGCAGCCGCACGAGCCCGGGAGTTCGCGGCCGACCTCTTCCGGCGAGCCCAGGGAGGAGCAGGGAAAGACAAAGCGGACCAGGTGGAAAGGAGAGCGGCTGACGCGGGTGAAAAAGAGGAGGCGCAGGCAGCCGCGGACAAAACGACGAACGTAGAGACTCCGAGAGAGGAGGAGCTGGATTGTAGGGAAAAGAGGGAGGAGGAGAGATGGACTTGTTTACCACGAGCATCGACGTCAGGCGGGAGCCACAGTTTGCCGCCACGCTCTGAGCATGTGATGTCTCCCGCCTCCTCCTCTTCCTCGTCGCCCTCGTCCCCTTCAACTCCGTCCTCGTCCCAGGAGGTCAGCTCCAGCGAGCCGGGATACGTCAACTACTCGTGCCTGCACTACCGCCTCCAGCAGCCGGGGGCAGCAGAGCAGAACACAGGAGGCGCAGCAGGTGAGAGAAAGAGCCACAGACGGACATTTAAAGAATCGGTTTTGAAGTTTGAAGCTTCTAAACCTCCATTTTTTCCCCCTTTGTTTCTGTGTCTAGATTACGAAGATGATAAAGTTCAGCTTCCCTTCACAGTCACTGATCTTAAAGGACGGAACCTGCAGCTGGTCACCGAGCCACATAACGGACAGGTGTGTGACAGGCTGGAAATAGCAGCTTCAGCTCGTAGCAGCAGCTAAAACCGGTAAAAGATATGTATATTTTATCAGAAGTACCTTTTGTTTAGACCAGTGGTGTCCGCAAGGAACCGCAAGGGCTGTGATTGGTCAGCTCAGCCATGGTGGTCTACATGTCGCCTCCGCAACGGGCTTCTCTGTCACTTCTGCTTCAACATTTGCTTTGATATCAATGAGCTCCAAACACATATGCTCCATCCCTGTTGTCTGAAGGAGTATTAGGACCAGGCAAAAAAAAAGGACAAGGAAAAAAACAGAACAGAAAGAAAAAACAGGCAAAAGGGGGAAATAAGTCTGGTACATACAGTCAGAATATGTGTTATTTAGGGGTTATAGGATTTGAACCTGTGTTTTCTGTCACCTGCAGTTCCGACATTTGCAATAAATGCATTTGCTCTTTGATAATGATGAGCTACAAACACACGCGCTGCATCCTGGTACAAGGTGTAGCAGCACTTGGAAAAATGATGCATGAGATCAAACTGATGAAGAAGGTCTTTATTTATTCTGTTCACCGCGAAACTGTTAGTCTATGTATCTACGTGAGGGACGACACAACTTCCGGGTCAATTAACGTAGATTAAATAGAAAAATAACCAAATCAAATGCATCAAAACAAATGAAACCACAAGAAATAAGGCATTCACATTTTTCTTCCTAGCATGCGGTTGCTACTGTGAAGAGGAAGGTCTGCGTTGCATCAACAGTGTATCTACATATGCAGAAGTCTAAACTAGGCTGCAGTCCCTCTGTGTCAACACAGGGGGCAGTGTTGAGTATAGGCCACCTGTGTCTTGGCAAAACAGAAGAAAATAGACTCGAAGTGTAAAATTATGCTTCACATGGTTCCAGGCTTATAACGTGAGTGGAATGGGAGCTGATGCACAGCCTGTGTAGACAGCTGTATTTCTTAAATTAGAAGCGTATCTGTTCTGTCAATCACGCGTGTAACAGAGGGCTGCAGAACACGGATGAAGTGTCGGCTGCAGGAGGCGATACCCAGAACCAGCGAGTGAGGACTGAGACGACCCAGTGTGAATTTTTGCTGGTTATAATATGTGTGAGCGCTGCAGGGGTCTGTGTTCTGTGTTAAAATCTCGGTAGAATATTTTTAAAAAGTAGTTCATCATCACCTTTTTTAATTAGAGCTGTTAAAAAATAAAAATAATTTATTCTTTATTGCTCTGAAACTTTGATGTTCATCTTATACCAGTGAGTTACTTGCTGCTTTAGGAGTTCTATACCAGCACTGATGGAGGAAATACTAAAGTCTATTAAAGTCTAAGGAAACAGGTCATCTAACAATCAAAACACAATTTTACTAATCATTTTAACTACTTTACCCGATCCTGCGGCCAGATTATGCTCAAGTTACTTAATCACTGTCTGTTTTCCATTTTTCCTTTCTACTTGTAGTGAAAAACGTTTAGTTTTTAATAAAAACAGTGTTTCCTCTCTCTCAGAGTGTGTGTGTGGAGCAGCTGACTCTGGACTTTGAGTATCTTATCAACGAGGTGATTAGGAGCGACGCTGCCTGGGCTCCACAGTTCTGCTCCTTCAGTGACTATGATGTTGTGATATTAGAGGTCAGTGTTTTCACTTTCTCCTCTCATGATCATGTCGATATACTTCCTTATACTGATTTGCTGTGGCAGTTGTTTGCTTCTTCATAACTGAGAACCTTTCCGGATTCCAAGAACTAAGTGTTTCATTGTGAGAAATGTAATGTCAGGCAACATAATAGACAATTTATTAGATTGCAAATGACAAGTCTCGACCTGCAGACTCTGGGCGTAGCCATAAAATACAATCACTTGAATGCACTTCAGTACATTCCCAGGTGAATTCTTTATTAAAACCATATTCATAACTTCACAGACATGTACTAACGTTGACTTGTTGCACAAACTTCTTCAGACATTTTTTTAGCTGAAAAACACATAACCAGGGAGAAAATATGATTTTTTTGTGTGTGTTTGATGTGTATCAGGTGTGTCCAGAGACCAACACTGTGATGATCAACATTGGTTTGCTGTTACTGGCCTTTTCTAACTCAGAAGAGGAACACTGCAGGTATTTGTCCTCCTCTGTCCTGGTTAAACTAAAGCCTCCATCAGCCTGAATCAGCCACTTGCTTTTGGTCCCAGCTACACTTGTCTAGATTTTTAACCGGATATTTTTATCCGCCAGTTAAATAAAAGCCAATCAGAGCCCTCAACATGAATCTGATCTGCCTAAAGCCTGTGATACCATGCCAGGCCAGCAGGGGGAGATGGGAAAAAAAATCAAATACCCGTGTGAAAGAACGTTTTGAATGTAGTGATTAAATTCAGCTGTAAAACTGCAACCCTCACTGTTTTTAAATCAGAGCTGACTTTTCTGTTTGCTGCTGCCTATTGCTGATAAGCTAATTTCTTAATTATTTTCCACTGCACCGTTACTGTAATTTTCTTGTTTTATTTTTAATGGTATTTTTTTGTTTTTCCCTTTTTATTCATGTGTTTTTAAATTATATCTTGCTTGTTTTTTGTTTTTAATTTCTTCTTATTGTTCTTTCTTATTCAATTTTGAATTAAGTTTTAATTTCTAATTGTTCTTATTAAATTAATCCTAAATTTTTTTATTTTTCTCCTTTTAGTCTGGATGGTTCTAATGTTTTATGTAAAGCACTTTGAATCACCTTGTTGAAAAGTGCTATACAAATAAACGATACCAATCAAGAGCACAGACATAACCTGAGACGTGTCCGTTACTGCTTTGAACAGAATGTGCAATTATTGGATTTTAATCAAGATTTCAATCTCCAAAATCATATAGTTGAGTTGAGTTGAAACAATATTTAACATGTTTCATTACACAATTTTTGACAAGAACCGTCATAAATCCAAAAAAGATCCTGCTGTTGGTGTGTTGGTGTGTCTCAGAGGCCGAATTGGATAGAAAAGTGTGGATAAAAAAAATTAAGATTGATGTATTTGGAACTTTAGATTATCGTCTCATTTTCCTTCATCATCCTTCATTTTCCTCGCTTACTTTGTTTTTTTGTCATTTTTATTCCTAGACCAAACACCTACCATTCCAACCTACAGGTTAGCTGGGACCTCAACACTGGTGTGTGTTGCACCGTGGGAGTCGGTGACCTCACAGAGGTTAAAGGTCAGACCAGGTGAGGAATCGTCACACACTCATTTCAGACTCGGTTTCTTGTTGAGCTTTGTGTTGCGTTAAAAGTTAAAATCGATGACTTTTTATCAGCGGGAGCGTGTGGAGCTCCTACAGGAAGTCCTGTGTGAACACGGTGATGAAGTGGCTCGTTCCTGAGAGCAGCTCCCGTTACATCAACCGCATGACCAACGAAGCTTTACACAAAGGTGTGTTAACACATATACACACATCCAAGTGTCTTGATAACTGCTGCAGATTCTCCAACACGTCTGTAAATGTTTTAAAAATGTCTGCCTCTGGATTCTGGTTCATCTTGATCAGTGGTTTTCAAACATTTTCACATCAAGGACCCATAAACTCATAAAAACTAGATCACAGACCTGATATGTGATAAGATTCATACTTTAACCCAAGACCAATATTATGGAGGACTGAAACTGCCATAATCAAGAATAAATAAATAATGAATCAGTACATAAATAAATATACCGGTAAATGTCCATATTTATTTAAATTTTACATTTAATTAATTAGTAAAATTATTTTATTTGTGTATGTATTAATTTATGTATTCACTCACCCCATTCCTTTTACCTCAATATAGAATGTGGAATTAAAAAAATAATAAAAAAATAAAATTTGAAATTGAATAGTAATAATATTATCATTACAATAATAATATAATGTGCAAAGTGAAAATAATTCACAAATAATAATAATCCTCAATATATAAAAGGGGAAAAATAACATTTTAAATTAAATAAATTCGGGTGCAAGGGAGAAATAATACACAAATAATAGAAATAAATATTACTAAATTAAACACATTTATTAATTTTAAATTATGCCAGTCCTCTATACGAATAGTCCTACATTCTGTCATTGTGGAAGTACGGTGAAAATAAATTCTTCTTCTTTATTCTGGGGACCCCCTGGCACCTCTTTAAGGACCCCTGGGGGTCCCCAGACCCCACTTTGGGAACCACTGATCTAAGTTATAGGGATAGTGCTGCTCAGACGTCATACACTTCTAGCGCCCAGCTTTGTAAGGGGAGCTGGGGAGCTTTGTATGTATAAAGAATAGCTCTGTCTATTTAAAGCTGGATACAAAACGAGTTTCTGGATGTGACTCCACACTTTGCTTCCAGTTAACAGCACCACAAAGTTTTTAATAGACTTGCTATGTACATCAATTGCATCAATTATTATTTTTTTTTTTAAACAACTCAATGTTTTAGTAAGTAAAAATCAGTTTGTAATTGCTTTAGAGAGGTATTTTATCATGGTTTTGGTTAGGTTTGCTGGAGTTCACTTTTTTTTTTTTATTGAATTCTCACTCATCTTCTCACCTGCAGGCTCGTCCCTTCAAGTGTTGGCGGATAGTGACCGATGCACCTGGATTGTATTGTGAAAAAAAGAACACAACGCAACAGAAACAAAAGCACACACTCATACATGTCGACAGAAACTTATCTTCAGTCATGGACCTCGACCTTTAACATGGGTAGAAACTGCGACTGTGCTTTGGTAATGAATTTCACACATGTCAAATTAAAACTGAACAAGGACGGCCCTACATGTAATCCTGTAGAGATGAAGGTTTAAAGGTGATCCGTGTTTAATTTGACAGGTTTCATCTTTTTTTTATATATATATATATATATATAATGTACTGTATTATTTTTATTTCAAGCACCAAAACCAAGAGCTGGACTGAACAGATTTCATTTTTACATTTTTTTTTTATACATAAAGGCGTACTAATGTTGTGTGTGTGAGGTTTTTTTTGTGTGTGAACTGAACATATACAGACCTGATTCTATGTAATGTGCACATGGTGATTTCATCCAGAGAGTGTGTGTGAGAGTGTGTGTATGTTTAATGTAATTTGACAGATTCTGCTGCTTCAGAACAACTTGTTCCCTCTTCTGGACCAGTTCAGTCTAGCTGTCTATTCATAAGCAGCAGTGTTTATCCAAGTGAACACAGTACTGCATCATTTTTTTAACCTGTCATCACAGTAGGTCATTGGAGTCACCTGCTTTGCTGGTTGACATTGTGCTGTATGTTTACTGACATGGAAGTATGGTTATGTTCTTCTAGGATATTTTGTCAAAATAAACTGTTCAAAAGATTTGTTTTGTGTCTTTTAAAAACTGGACAAATGAAGACAAAATTCTGCAAAATTATTAACAGGACAAAAAACTACATGCCACCCTACATTATCATTTGTTATTTAAATAAAATTAAATTAAATATGCGGAGGGATTTTAACGCGGCCAGGTGGGAATAACAACTTCCGGTTTCATGGCGAAACATCGAAATTCACCGCCTTTCCACGGTTAAAACCTTTAGTAAAAAGTCTTTAATTTTATAACTTTAATCCAAAAGGTTTAGATTTCACAGACACAATTTTAAGTCGTTCTGAACAATTCTCTTGGAGTTAAAATAATAAAATAAAACGCCGGTAAGCATTTCTGTAACGGTAAATTCAATATGGCGGACTTCCTGTTAGACTTCAGGTATGTGTCCAAGACTTTTTCGTCCGTTTTCACTCGATATATATGTTATGTGGCCAGTTCCGTTTATCTGTGTTAAGTTAAAGTAGGAGTCATTAACTTTAAAAGTTGTTTCCTGCTCCCAACAAGAGACGCAATGACACGGAGTCAATATAGTTGTGCAGGTGTTTTCAGGTCACTTCAATTTCCTGTTTCACGGCGAGACGTTGGAATTCGCGTTGTCATGGCAACCAGGAATATAGAATATAGTAAGACATATTTTTTCATTCTCCAATATATGAAGATGATTTAGGGTGAGATTTAAGTCGTTCTGAATAAAATATATGGGACTAGTTTGTTTAAATGTTTTGTAAAAATGGCGGAAAAATCAAGTATAGGATTCAAGATGGCCGACTTTCTGTTGGCGTTATTTGTGCGTTTTGACATGTAGTGAATTTCTGTCTATGTCAATCTGTGAGAGGCTTAATGTTTTTAATAATTCATGGGGGTGATAGGGAGCCATTTATCCACACATTAATGCAAACCATTAAATATAATTTTATAAATACAAATAATAAAAATGTGTGGGTTTTGTGCAATTTTTGGAGCTTGTTGAGGGAGGCAAAAATGCATCGTTATGAGGGAAGAAAGGAGAAAGATTTCTTGCATATACAATACAATTGCCGACTCAAACGCTAATAATAGTCAGCCTTTGGTTGCTGGTACATACAGTAGTAGGTTATGCAGTCTGTGAGGAGGGGGTCCTAGACAAAGTAGACATTGTCCCATTTATAAGGATCACAAGCCAGATGTTTTGTGAACATCTGGTATGGGTGATGTGGTTTAATGAACAGCGGCTGGAGTCCCCATGAATAAAAGAAAACCGTACACAAGTTTTGAGAGAGCAATCACATCCTTTTAGTCAACAGTGAGAATATAGCTACAAACGTTGATCACAGGTTTAAGTACAAAGGGTCCGTCAGAGTCACATCAAGGGGACGACCTCGTTTATAAAAGGTTCAGCAGCGCACAAGCTTTTTTTTTCTTCCTTTTTCTTTAAATAGTTTGTGATGTTTCATTTAGAAGTTGTTTTTTACTTCTGCCCTCATAGAACAAATAAATGCAATTGCACCATGTTTTTTTTTTTGTTTTGTTTTTTAGTAAGTGCTGTTTAAAAGTCATTTGGTGGCTTCTTAGAAGAACTTACATTTCTATTTTTTCCCCAAACTCTTGACACTAAAATCAACATCTGCTAACACCACGTAAGAAGCTGCTGGTTGGGACATGTACTCTTTGTAAACTCACCATATTCACATGCTAGGTCCATCATTATAGTCATCATCACAATAAAAATATAGCTCAATACTCTGGATAGTGGACATACCACGACATAATAATTCTTAAGGCAATAATGGTTAAACAACATACAAATATTTTGGCTATATGACAGCATTCACCAAAGGTACAGAATATGTGCAACATACGGAACAGCTGCAGTCATTTAGAAAATAAACACTTACTTTTGCACTACAAAAACTTTTGAGAGAGCTGTAGCTGGTACATCTAGCTGGTACCAAGGTTGTCATGGTTACAGTGTTGTAAGTGCGGCTGATTGGTTGGGATAAGCTTTGGCCTCGTTTTGTAGCCCATTCAAGTTGCACTGCATGATGGTCGGGTGAGCAGGGCTGCACTCGAGTAATCAATTCATGTGTGTGTTTGTGTGTAACAGATGATGATATTGAAAGGATGGATGAAAGTAAGATGGATAAAACACAAAGCAAACTGGGTGGACCTATCACAACGAGGCTCAACTGTCACCATCTTGTTTTTTTTTTCGTTAACAGCTAGTAAAAGCTCATGACAACACCAAAACTACTTCACAGGACCTTCATTTATTAATCCACCGATACAGAATATATAGAATACAAGCTTTTTTTTCAGGCTAGAAATCTCTCAAAGGCACAGAGTATCCGTTAGTTAGTTGGCCAAATTAAAAATAACGCACATAAAAAAAAGTAAAGTATGGCATCCACAAATAGCTGTCAAGCTACATATTTGTGCCAAAAAATCCATGTTGCAGTATGATTCCAGATGCTACTCTGAGATTAAAATGTGTTTTTTTTATATTTCAGACAGTGTTGTTCATTAAAGTCCAGCTCCCCTGCATAGTCACTGTGTTAAAGGCAATGGGAGGGATATTTTTGAGAGTATTTTGAAGTCTTCTCATCTCTCCACAGCAATCAGGTAAATGGTTAAGGGAATAAAGAATATACATATATATTTATATATACACTATATGTGTGTGTATATATATAAAAAGGCTGGACAGGAGCTGCTATTTGATGTAGCCACTGGACAGTCAGGGAAGGCACAGGGAACAAGGGAAGGATTGTAATGATCAGGCGAAGGCAAAGAGAAAAAGAATGGCAGCACAAAGTTACACAAAAAAATTGGCAAAGCGCTCTCCCACTTTTATCATATGCTTGCACGCACACATACGCACACACACACACACACACACCTGGCAACCACACTCAACAACAAATTCCTGTTTGCAAACCACAAGCATACATAGGATGGGCGCAGTAGGAGGATGACGTGATGTTAAAGTTAAAGCAGAGGTGTGTGTGTGTGTGTGTGTAGTGTGTGTGTGTGTGAATTGTATGAATGAGTGACTAAGGTGTTGTGCTGTTTGTCTCGGCCAGACTATGCAGATTTAAACTGGTCCTGGGCTGCTTGGTTGGTGGCTCCATCTCGTCTTTCTCGTCGTCCTCCAGTGCACTCAGAGCACTGGACTGCAGCACCAGATCACCGCCCTCCTCGTCGCTCTCGTCTTCCTCGTCATCCTCTTCCTCATCTGATGGAGACGGACATTGACGGGACAATGAGTGACCTGATAACAAGAGGCTCAGAGAAAACAAAAAAAGAAACTACGCTGAAGTTACCTTTCTCCATGTCTGGAGAGATTCGGCTCTTGACTGTGCTGGCAAACTGCAAGAACGAGAAAGACCAGGACATATTTAATCATTTCACAGTGCTGCACATTAAACGCATGCTGCATTATATAATCAACTTACTTCTCCCATGACGGCGATGGGTGTCTCTCCTTTAGCCTGGGCCACCCTGTGCTCAATCAGGTAGTACATATACTCATCGTACAGCAAGCGGATCAGGTGGAAGGAGCCAAAACTGGCAGCGCTGCGCAGGGTCAGGTCCCGGATAACCATAGAACTGTGAGAGATGGGAGCAGATAAACAGAGTGAAACGAAATATTCCCGTTAAGGCTGAGCAGCACTTTTTTTCACTTTTTCTCTCACCTGTAAAAAGACCAGTTGAGCAGGAAGACCTTAGCAGCCTTCGGCAGGGCGACAGGGTTGTGGGCGTATGGTTTTAGGGCCTGAGAGACAACACCATCCAGCCAGGTAGCCCACTGCTCCAGAGAGTTTTGCTGCTGTAGGGTCAGTTTAAAGTCCTGCTCTAGTCGCTGGACCATGAGGTCTTCACATTGACACACCCAGGATGCCTGCTCCTAAAGGGGAGACGGACTGAGTCAGGGTTCTTCCCTGGGTTTCAGTTACACACCAATGTACAGGTGGGAGGTGTGGAGACGGACCTGAACGTTGGTGAAATCCACCCGGTTGAGGTCGGAGAGCATCTGGTTGATCTGGGCTGAGTTCTGGAGGACGGCGCGTGCTGCCTGGGCCAGGTGGTTCAGGCTGGTGTAGCGACGCAGCGTCTGGGAGAAGGAGCAGATACACACCACCTGGAGGAAAGGAGGGAGGAGGTTGAGGTGAGGCATAACGACATCCCATCACTCAGGTCAAATTAAATCCTAACTGGTCACATAAAAGTCCGAGCATCCAAGCTCTAGCTTGACACTAAATTGGTCTTTAAATATTCAAAATACCTTTATGCGAACCATCTCTTCTGGGATGTTCATCATGGCGCCCGTCAGCCAACTCTCCAGACTCTTGGCAAAGTTACGGATGGCCTGAGTTAAGGCACCTGAAGAAAAGCATTTATACTGACATTTTACCACATACCTTCACCTTTTCAGGCCAGTTAGGGTGGCCAGATGAGATTGGCTAAAATTGAGGACGTTTATTTATTTATTTATTTTTGGAGGGGTGGGTGTCACAGAGTCGCTGATAACAAACAGGATTCAGGATTCTGGCTTAGATTTCAGGACTGTCCTGAATTTTTCAGGATGTCTGGTCACTCCATGGAGTTGTAAATCTATGCATTCATCTTAACTCCAGCACTGAATAGCTTTCTGCCATATAGGCCTCTGTAACTTACTAGGGATTGGTCTCAAAACATCAGGGATGAGCATCTCCACCAGAGTTTGGTAGAGCAGGTTGTCGCACTCTCTCGTCCAGCGCAGCACGGGCTCGAACTTACACAGCACCACCAGGCAGGATTTTGGCAGACGTTTCTCAGACTCGTTGTGCCTACAAGAGCGGATGGTGGTGATCATCAGTGACACATGTAGGCGTGTGCTGTTATTCCTCCTGTCCTCCTGGTTTTGCCTGTTTGACACTTACAGGTTGAGTGATTCCGTGTCACTGCTCTGGCTGAACCTCCAGAAGGATTTCCACAGTGTCTCCACCAGGGTGAACTGAAGGTTGACCATCACATCCAGAATGGCCTGCAGGATCACACAGAACATCATGAGGTAAGCGGTCTTTGAAATTCTGATTTCATTGAAATGCGATTTTTAAAAAAACGAAGGACGCAAATGTGCAAAATTTAGAAGATTATCCTCGTGGCTTCATGGCTGCCTACCTCACAGTGTTCTCTGTACATAGTCTGGAAGGCCTTGAGGTGTTCTAAAAGGACCCCGTCAGGCAGGGTCCGATCTTGCAGTTCAATGTCGACAAAGTCCGGCAGAGGCCGCGATGCCTCTACACAAGATACAGCACAGGAAGATGTTTAGTTTTAGAATAGATCTTTATGATATAGTAAGGCTGCAGAATATGTCGTGGATGTTATTAGATTATCAAAAATACAGTAAATCATGGTTTTAAGAGTCCATCTATTTACATTACAGTATAATCATAGCTCGTTATTTAACATTAAGTAGAGTGTGCGTGTTCCTCACCCAGGAACTGTTGATACTGTTGAACCTGAGCAGAAATATCGCAGAGTGCTCCTGCCTGCTGCTGACCCGCTCCACCTGATGTACCGTTGGTGATCCCCTGTGACTTCTGAACTGGCTTTATCCTGTTTAGACAGAGTGCAATCAAGTCATGTGGAGAGCCGGAGAGGCAGTTACAGGAGAAGAAGAAGTAGAAGAAGCTTATGTTGAGATTGACGCACATTTAAAGACACAAACACACAGTGGGAGGATTTTTAGCTGTGCTGCTGTTGCAGCTTGACTTCAGTAATGGATAGAGACTGAATGTTTCTAGAATGACTGGATCGACTACCATCGAATTGTGTCCTGACATGATGAAGTTTACTGCTTAAATGATCCCTCTGAGGCTTCCTGGGTACAGAATGAGTTTTGTAAACCCCTGAATTTGACTCTAGCAATACAAGAGGCTCACATTTGTGTTTTTTAATGAAGTATCTCAACAAGTGTTGGATAATTTGCAGTGCCACCTTTTCATTATAAAAACTTCATTAACACCTAAGCTTTTCATTTTGCCCCATCACCAGGTACAATGCTTCAGCCTATAACAAAAAAACTACAGCTGTACCTTTTGTGCAAAATTATGATGGCGAACATGGTGAATGTTATTTGCATAGTTTCACAACGTGGATACCTGTTTTTCTGTGAGAACGGCTGCTGCCTCATCGCCATGTGCTGCTGTTCATCCATCAGTCTCAGCAGAGGGGAACCGGATTTGATCCTTAGACCATAGTAGTGGTACTTAGAGTTCCCTCTAAAACACAGACATGAGGAGTTATGACTATGCCCCGAGATACTTAGCAAGCAAAAATCAATGTACACGTATGTGCGTGTGTTTATGTACCTGGTCCCTAATCTTCGTGTCCGTAGACCCATGAAGACAGAACGGATGAGTTTGCCGAAAGATGCAGCATTTACAGGTTCTAGTTTCTGCTCCTGGCAGTGAAGCAGATAGTGGTAGTAGAGGGTGCAGCGAGGTAAACTCACCCCCTCCGCCCCCTCGTAGTTCTCACACAGCCACTGTACCTGGGGATTATAGACATTGGCAGATTGTCACTTTCTGAACCTTTATGTCATGTTATAGATTATAAAGAACAGGTTTATTACAGTGAACTCATGTATGGGGTCTTTTAAAAGCATTGAATATATGAATTTGGAAATAATACTGTAAAAAGATTTTAAAAAATCTTGAATTTTGACATCTAGGTCTTAAAACATACACAGTATGTATCTTTTCTGTACTGCATTCTCCTCAAAAGGTAATTTGTCAACCGCTATTATTTTTTATTAAATCACGCAGCCTAAATATAGGGTGGAGGAACTGTCATGGCCCAAAAGTTCTGTCTTGCCAGAAGTTGCATGCTGGAATCTTAGTGTTGTTGTCAGGGTGGTTTCTATGCGTGAGCTGAGATAATTTACCTCAGGAACCAAACTGTAGTTCTTTACGTTTGGTTTTATCTGAGCTTTTTATCAGAGACCAAGGCAGTGACTACTAAATTAAAGAGGTGAGGTTTTAGTAAAAAAAATATTTTATATTGACATAGTACAGAAATGGGTATTAATTTTCTATATAAAAGTTCTTAAAAAGACTTGTTTAACTGTAGGAACCCTGATGTACTCACAGTAGCGGGCGGGGCACGTGAGTTGGGGCTGGAGTAACTCTGTCCTCCTCCACCTGCCGCTGCACCTCCTGCTCCTCCCCCTAAAACGTAGCCTCCCTGGATTATGTAGCCCCCTCCTCCCACAACGGCTCCCCCGCTGTTGGCTCCCACCGTCGCCACGGAGACCGAATGCGAGGTCACCGACCCGCTGATGTCCGAGTCGGAGCTGGGCGTGGCCTCGTAGTAGGCGGAGGAGGAGGTGGGAGGGGTCTGGGTGAAGAGGGGCGGGTCGGAGAAAGGGTAGGTGCTCGATCGGCTGGAGGAAGAGAGACGTGTGCGCACACACAGGAACATGAATGAACGGCTATAATGCAGCAATTTTGCAAGTTGAAAGGTGTGTGTGTGGTTTCTTTCTACTCACATGGTGGATGTGCTGAAAGCCGCCTCTCCTCCTCCGTCCACATACTGCACCTGGCCAGAGTAAACCTGCTCCACCTTAACAACAAGAGAGGAGGTTTCAGCTTCATCCTCATCCGGCCAGAGGGCGAAAATTATTATTTTATCAGAAACGCAAAATATCAATTGATGGACTGAAGCAGAGTTGGCTTAAATTTATTGGATTAGATTCAACTTCAGTGTCATTGCACATGTACAAAGCAACAAAATGCAGATAGCATCTAACCAGGAGTGCTTCAGTAGTGATTTAAATGATTTAAGTGTCTATACAGGCCACTTATATACAGGCTATATAAATTATATATTATAAACAGACTATCTAATATATACATATGCAGCATATGCAGTGTATGGTACAATATATAGACAATAATCTGATTATGACTAGGATAATATAAGTATATTATTTATATAATATATATACACACACACTCACTTTCCTCTTAAACAAATTTAATTTTCAGTACTACTTGTGGGGGAGATAAAAAAAAAAAAGGTGCGGTGTGATAACAATGAAGTGTTTGTTTTTAGGAGGGACAGAGCGGCCAGGCCAAAATTTCTGAAACCTGTTTGACAACTCCCCATCACCACTAATATAGATGAATAGAAGTCATCTATCTAGCTGCCTGTCTCTATAACAGCAGGTTTTGAGTAAAGTGGCATTAGGAGAAGAAAGAGCGTAGTCTGCCATTACGGATGAATGTGGGCGGCGCGCCAAAACGCAATCCTGTAGGAATGAATGCCTGACGCAGCATGTTCAGGTACGGTTCAGCCTGAGGAGGACGCAGTGTGAGTGAGTGTGTGAGTGTGTGTGTGTGTGTGTGTGTGTGTGTGTGTTTTTACCTCCTGGTTAATATGCACAGACTGCAGGTTGTTGATGTGGCCTGACTGAATCCTCTTGGCTGCCTGCTGTGACACGGCCTGCAACACTGACCTCTGCTGGCGAGCAAACCCACAGATTCAGATAAAAGTTCTATCATCACCTGTGACCTGCTGCTACCGGTAAACACAGGGTGGGGAAGGGTCGGGGTGTATATGAATGTGTGGGTGTATGTGTGTGTGTTTGTGAGTCTTACCTGTGGGGTGGCCTGTACTGGTTGGACCACCTGAGTAGGGACACCTGGGGCAGGCGGGCTGGAGTCTGACAGGCTGTCATTGGAGTGAACGGAGCCCTCTGTCACAGGAAGACACGTTTCATCACATCGTCAAACACACGTCAACAGAAAACCGAACCACCAGCGCCACAAGTTCAGTACTCACGGCACACCGCCTCCAAATCGTAATAACAGCCGCTGCAGAACATCCTACAGCGGAGTTTCTCGTTTTTTTTTGTTTTTTTTTTCAGCTGAGGAGAGACTGGTAACGAGGACTCTGCTTTCCTTGCATATATAGGGACAGCCTTGGACAGCTAATCTCCCCAGATGGAGAGAAATCCCTCGGTCTTGTAAACACGCAGATCAGATGAGAGAGGAAAAACGAGAGATACTAGAGGGACGATGGATGGTGGGTGGAGGGCAGGGTAATATTCACTTCCTGGGACCCTTTTACTCTAATGATTTCCCGCTTTGGCCACTGTTCTCCTCTCTGCACCAGCACTGATGCCTACTTCCACCCAGATAAACTATTGTGCTCGTGAAGGTAGTTCGATCTGGGCCAACTTTGCAAAAGCCACCGCTCAATTTACATTCGCATTATAATGATGAGATGGGAAATGATAAATGGGCTTTGGGTTTGGCAGGTTATTAACTTTGTATTCTTTAAATTCTCCCTATAATACTTCCACAGCCTGCTTAAGAAATAAGTTATAACTCGAAATGACAGGGAGGCAGCTGGCTGAACAACTGATAGCTAGTTCCCTCGATTCAGGCTATTACTAAGAAAAGGTTAATCTGTGGATTCTGCCTCATTTATTGATTTAGTTGTTTTTATTTCAGCAGGTTCGTCCAGTCTTGACAGATGCAGTGGGGGAATGACTGCAGCTCATCAGAATAGGCACGAACGCGTAACAACCTACTTTGTCTTGTTAAAGGGACAGGAAAGTCATTTTTACAGTTTTAATCATGTGGTTTTGTACTTGGTGCTAACACAGGTGATTAATCTGAACTAATGAGGAGTTTTGGATGAGAGGTGAAACATCTTCAAGAATCTAACTTCAAAGATATGGTTGATTAATTGATGGACAGAATTTTTCTGGCATGTTTTTTGATCTTGTATTAATCAGTAACATCTTCTATCACATAAAACGATCAAATAGTGCTTCTCAAAAACTATTTCTTAATTGATATGATTCATTATCAGTTCTGTTTACTTTTGCTCAGACCAAAAAATAGCTGTATTTTGTAGGGTTGTAGAGAAAAGTAACTGGACTTCTTAGTTTATGTGAAGATGTTTCACCTCTCATCCTAGTGTAACTAAAGTGTAAATTGAAATTAGACCTAAGTGGTAAACATACATGAAGTTTATCACAATCTCTACTGAAAACAAATCAGAAGACTTATGTTACATGACACCTTATGTTCCATTCTGTGCACAGTGAACCTGAATTCAGTGGAAATTCTAACATAGGTCATTCTCAACTGCGTTTATAAATGTGGAGAGATAAATAGAACATAAGAGCAAAATGAAGGACTACAACTGTACGTTAGCTGCGTAAAAGTGCTCAGTGAAATGCAGCTGTTTTCATGTTTCTGATGTGGGGAAATGCCTGGTTTTAATAGGGACAGTTATTGCACTAATTTAATGGGCCTACTTCATGAGCAGGAGACGAGCTCCAGGCCTGCGAGTCTCTCACTCTGGGTGAGGGTTCACAGTGTCACTTGATACTAGCAGGCAAAAAGATCTACGAATAGACCGCCCTAAAATAAACATTCAGACAGACGCTAGTGTTGGAATCAATTCCATTTCATTTCCATTAGTTAACACCATATTTTAGAATAGTATCTGGTTTCCTTTTGCTGAACAACTGAGCTTATTGAGGATCCATTTTTTAAAGCCTAAATTAACAGAGTAATATCTGGAAAAGGTCCACAGCCTTACTAGCTCTCATTACATTAGCTACCATAGATACAGATTTATCCCATTTTCTGTACCGCTGCAGGAATTGCAAACCTTTTCAAATTATACCACCGGCTCTCTCTGACACCAGAAACGGCAGACGAGAGGCAAAGGTTCCATCCATCAGTCGTCCACGCTCCCACGTTTGGGACTGTGCAGCCTAGCAACCAAGACCATCAGCTTCTTTTATCCTGATAATTTATGCACCACCCAACCAAACCAAAGTACATCAGACATTTTTCAATCCCGGTGTGATTTAACTTGGGATCTGAGGGCTGTTTATAACCAACTGAAATGACTAATCCTCATTATAGTATATTTTAACCATTATATGTATATCTCTAATTAAGCATAGATGTAAAATCATTTCTGAAATACATTGAAGCTATTTTTGTGTCAATAGCTATTAAAGATCAGATCAAAACTATTTACAAATTCCTTCTTAGAGGTGCTGTTGTTGAACAAGTGAATTGCTATGATATTATAGATTATCAGGCTATAAACTGATTTTATCCTCAGAATGACCTCATCTAATTACGTCTGATAATTTCAGAATTACAATAAAGTTAACCTCGAACCATCTATAAACTTGAGTAAGATAAGTAGATGAGTCATTTTTTATCCAATAAAAATGACTCATTTACTTATTGTTAAATGTAATGAAAATAAAACACGCCCAATTCAAGCTCAGAGCCTGACGCAATGTCATTAAATGACTTATTTTGTCCAACTAAAAAATATAACACCCAAAGATTTCTACATTAATTTAAGAAAAAAACAGACAAAAGCAGAAAAACCCTTAAGAAATAGTTGGGTCTTTTCTGTGACAAATGACTAATTAAATAATTATATTATCATAAAGTTGTTGATTCAATTGTTGTGCAAATAACTGATTAACTGTTTCAACACTATATGACACAATTATAAATTAACTTTTTTTTTTAGGTACTACAGAACAAAAAAATCTAGGATATTGTGAATGGGTAATAGCAACGTATGACACGAATTTGTCATTATTTTGTACTTATTTAAAGACATATGTAAATGCAGAGCTCTCCTCTGCACTGTTGGGAACCAGCCGGTGTGTAACCAGGAACAGGCTGGTTCCTGACCGCCTGCTTGTGCCGTTCATAACTCCAGTCTGTAACGAGGAACCAGCCTGTTGCTGACATCCTGGGAACAGCCCTGCTGGGTTCCTGCGTGCTGTATCATGCATTCTGATGCCGCCATGAGCTAAAAAAGGCGTTTAATAGACGGTGTGTGTTATAAAAGCAAATGCACATGTCCTCCGTTTCTCACCTGTGACAGTCACTATGATGTACTGAGGCGAGTTGCTCTGACCGTTGCTCTTCTGGACCGCAGAGTGCTGGATTTCAGGGCTGACGTAGTGCTGCGTGGGAGTGGTCAGAACAACAGCCTTCTGGCTCTGGGCCTGCGTGGGCGGGGCCTGGGAACAAAGTGCATCCTGTCCCGTTTTCGAGGCGGCGCCCGATTGGTTGGCAGCCGCGATGTTTCCAGAGGTCGGGGGGATCTCGGACAGGAAGTGCGCCGCCTTCGCCGATGAGGGTGTGGTGGCAGCAGGTGTTGCTATGGTTACCGTGTTGGTCTGCTGAGGCTGAAGGTCCTCTGAGTATCCAGAAGTTGCCATGGCAACCTAGGCTTCGAGGCACTGGCTCTGTGGATGAAAAGAGACGGCTTTCATTGATGAAATGCTACAGAAATTATACAGAATGCACACTATTTCACCTCCATGTTTAAACTAACAGCTGTTGGGTAAATCCAAGTTTATTGATGTAAATTGAGTTTAATCCATATGGCTCGGCAAAGAAGCTCTGATTTCTTGTCTTGCACTTGTTGACTGCAAATAATAATGAAAAAAAAAATGGACACCGGCGCAATATAGAAAAAAAGAGACTGCCTGGCAGCAGATCAGCTGAATTTAAAGAAAGAAGAGTCTTTGATTTAATGCTTGTTGGAGAAACATAAAAACAAAGGCAAACAAGCATACAGCAATTGTAAAATGGGATTTTTTTTTTTTAAATCACAGGAGGAGGGTGGCACACACACACAGCGCCACCAGCAGTAGTTGAAGCATTGGTGGTGCTGCTGCACTTCTTCTTTCACCATGTTTGACAGTTGGCCTAATCTTCCTGTTCAGCTCTGTCACCGTTTCCTTGCTAAACCTTGATCTTGAGAGAAATTCAGCCGCATCGTAAAATTTAATTAGGTCAAGTCTGTCCCTTCGCTTTCTTCGAGGAGGAACTTTATTATTTTTCCTTAAACCGTCTCACAGTGGCAGCCCTTTTAAAAAATTTAACTTTAAAGTTGTTTTTAATTTGAGTTGCAACAGAATGTAATCTAGGTTTAGAGTAAACTGAGATTAAAGAGCAACATAAAGTTAAAGTATGATTTAATCAGACTTATAAATTAATCTTTCGTTGCTGCGATCCAGTCATGAAGGTTGTGTGTGTGAGAGTGTGAGGGTGCGTGTGTGCGCATGTGTGTGGAAAATAAACCAGTGGAGGAAGTAGGGCTTTTGTCTAAGACTAAGCAGTTAGTCTACAGCCTTTCCTGTTTGAGCGCAGCATAAAACACAGTACAGCACCAAGAATTCAGACACATGGATTCAATTTACAAAACAAGGTTAATTCAGTGTATCCACGGCAGCATTTCAAATGAATTCAACAATAAATGTCTCTTTCAGAATTTTAAAATATGTACAGTACAAATACGGACAGTCCACAAATTATCATTATTACCTCATTACCATTAGCTATGTAAATAAATTCATATTAATTTCCATTTTAGGGCCACCCCACTGGAAGTTAAGAAGAGCGGTTTAATAATAATTCTTCATTAAAGAACTTTTTGGGATCTATTTTTTTTTTTTTTTTACTAATTTTTACTTTTACTCTATTACATTTCCTAAATAAGAGATACTTTCACCACATTTCCCTTATGCACTGGCATTACCTACTACAAAATAAAATCTAAATTTGGTGGAGTATGACTTGTAACATCAAAAACAGTTTGGAAGCCAATTGTGGATCAATATTCAGTTTACACAAATGAGATGTGGAAATCTGAACCCTCCAGTGATGCACAAACAATAAGAATAAACTTCATCATTCTCAAAATTCTGACTATTTACTTTTTTTTTACTAGCTTTTACTTTAATATTTAATTACACTTCTCAGAACTCCCTCTGCCTTCCTTCAAAGCCCATCTCTTTTAAAAAATCATATACTACACCTGACATTTTCTTCCAGTATTCTACTACTCTCTCCATTTCTGTCTTCTGCTGCTGTGCCACTGTCTTTCTTTAAATCGCCCACCCTGTATGCCTGTTGTTTGTTATATAATTAGTCTTTGAGCATCTGGAAAAGCGCTATAAAAAACTAATGTATTATTATTAAACCTAATATCATAAAATGACTTTTTATACTCGGGTACATTAAATATTAGATGCTTTAACACTTTTACTCAACCAATAGTGTAAAAGGTGACTTTAACTTCTCCCATAGCCATTCCCTGCTAACATATCTGTACTTTGACTCAAGTGTGGTTCTCAGGTACTTCTTTATACTGCTGCTGCGTCAACCAACACAGCACAGGACAAATCAGATGATCGTGTTCAACTCAATGTCAGACCCACAAACTTTTTCAAAGTCTCATAAAAGATGAACGTTACGAAACACGGCGTTTTCACTAAATATCAGCTTTTTATAAATCGCTTAAGGAACACTTTGACATGTTTCCCGTGTCTCCGGCTCGTTACAGTGAGTTGAGAAAGCGAGAGTGGTGAGTTAGCCTCGCGCAGCTAGCAGCCCAGCTGTGACGTTACAGTGAGCTGGCCGCACGCGCTGCATGTGTCGGTTAAGTCTGTTAATCGATTCGCCGCGTGTAACGTTACTTATAAATTAACGGAGTAACGAGAAAGTCTTAAGTAACAGCGCGGACACTCCGGCGAATGCGTTACCAAAAAAAAAAGTACGATTGACAAACACACACCCGCCATCTTGTGCTCTTATCAAAGATCTGACATCGCCATAACAACGGTCTGCGTTTGGAAAAGAAGCAGCAACCGCTGTCAGCACGCGACACGCTCGACACCAGCTTCCCCTGAACGACCGCACGGAAAAACAGTCGCATATACTTGAAACAAAAAAAATTACAATTATGAGATATTATACTTTTCACCTCTGGTTTATCCCAGTAATGTCCTTTTTAGTCGAAAGTTTTTTTTCTCCCCCTTCAGATTTAGGTTGTTGTTGTTGTTGACTCCCGTTGCTTGGTTCTTGTCGCCAGGACTACCGTGACTATGGCGCCTTGCCTTCACCGGGGCAACTGTTGCTACCCTCTCGTCATTGCCCCGCCCTGCGCTGCACGCTGATTGGATGACTTTGGAGGTGGTCGCAGCGTCACCGGGAAGAAACGGTCGCTGATTGGTCCACGGGCCCTGTCTGTCACTTTCACCAGAGTTCAACGTCAAATATCCGCTAATAATTTATGACGCTTTTGTGCTTCGCTGATAGCATAGGTGTAGATTTCTGGGGGAGGGAGGGGCTACGCCCCCTCAATATTTAGAACACATGCATTTACCTCCCACTAAAATCATGGGAGAAGCAGAGGACTTTTATTTTGAAAAAAATAAAATAAAGAAAGAGTGAAACATGTCTCACTGTGCTGACACGTAGGGTATAATATAACATGAGAAAAGTTGATCTACAGGAGAATAAACATGCATTATATGCACTGTCACCTGAGTTTTGTTAATTATTTTTGCATAAATAAAGACATTTACACCATAATTTAATGCAGAAAAGGCATAAATTGATGCATTAAAATTCAGCAGAATGAAAGAAATTAAGTCTTTGAAGCTCAACCCCCAGATCCCCTGACTAATGTGTCCACCCCAATGTTCAAACAAGACCTATGCCCTTGCCCTGAAATAGTAATTTTGGGGTTTTACAAACTATAGGAAGGAATTGGAATTTATTTATTTTTCTGTGTAACCTCATCATGTTATTTGCCGAGTTTTATATCCATAAATGTAAAATGTTAAACGATAAAACCCCTTTTTATACGTTTTAATATTTTAGGTGCACCAAATTCAACATATTCATTTGTGTGTTTTATCTTGTTCATTTATTTTTTACTGCACCACGTTGAAATTATGTTTGATTGTCTCACCTGCTGGCATTGTGTTATTTATCTGTTACTGATTTAATAGCCTTCTCTTTAATATATTTGTGGTTTATTTCTATATTTTGATGTTGAGGGTTAACAAAGAAGTTGAGAAAAATAATCCAGATCTTATATTAGTTTTTGTTATTATTATTATTATTACTGCAAGAAAAATGTCAAGCAGATATGTGAAATGGCGGAATGTGACTTCATTCATTTCCCACAAAACGTTTTTACCATCGCTTATCTCTGCAACCTCTGGGCTCATGATTAATATTGAACAACATTCCTCATGCTTCTGAGATCTCTCTGGGTTGCGCATGTGTGACGCTTAAACCAAACACCAACGTATAGCAACCTATTTATCCCTGAGCTGAGCGGATAGTCATCTCCATCCCGCGGCCAGCAGAGCAGTTAACGAGACAGTGATTGTGCCAGTGACACCAACAGAAACAACCCGACTGATGCAAGGGACAGAAAGGCCAAACCAAAGGTCACATGTGATTAGATTGCAGAGGGTACTGTTGATATCAAATGTGGCATCGTACGCTACTTAATCAAAACTTAGCTTTTTTTTCCCTCTATGCGCATTGTTGCCCCTAAAGGTCTCCGGGTCTTATCTCCAGGCATGACGAAGAGTGGGTTGAGTGAGTTGAAGTCCTTGAGATGCTGAGGCCTATAAAAGATGGGGGCCATCCAGAAGGAAACCACATCTTACTGGGGTTCCGTCAAGCCGTTTCCCAGCTTTTGAAACGCATACGGCTTCTTTTGTACACTTACTCTCACCATGTGGAAGGCGGCGCTCTTGACCTTTGGCCTCTTGGTAGCACTGGTAGACCGGGTGCGGCCCAATGACGGCCATCCCTCGTTCTACGGGGTGAAGCTGTGTGGAAGAGAGTTCATACGAGCTGTCATCTTTACCTGCGGTGGCTCTCGCTGGAGGAGAAGTGTGGAAGACACGGGTAGGTTTTTGCTTTTCCTAAAAATGTCAAAAGATGTAACTATACCTCGTTTGTTTCTCTGTATTGGCTGTCATCTTCTTACTGCCTTGTCCTGCTACAGGTGATTAAATTAGAGGGGGCTAGTCGGAAAAATTCTTATAATTATTTTCTATTTACTGTACCCACATACCCTCATTCAGCTGTTTCTCCCCCTTCTTTTGACATGTCTCAGCAATCTGTGCTTTGTGTTTTGAGAAAATGCAGTAAAATACCCTCCCCCACAAAAAAATAAAAGGAACTATACTGAGATATTTGCCATTTCTTCTGATCAGCTATTACTGGAGAAGAGGCCTTTGACCCATGGAACACAAATCCTGTCCCGCAACTTACCGGAGAGCAGGATCCCACAGAGTCCCAAGTCTGGAAAGATCGAACGTTGGACATGGCATCCGTGGCTGCTGGATTCAGCCACTCGGCTCGCTCCGTGATCTCAGAGGACATGCTGGAAGCTCTACGGCACGCGGACAGGCAAGGACGGGATGTAGTGGTGGGACTGTCCAACGCCTGCTGCAAGTGGGGCTGCAGCAAAAGTGAAATCAGCTCCCTGTGCTGAATCTAGTTTGTTAAACATCCCGTCCACCTCATCAGTGCAGAGCTCTAATGTTGCTGTGTGATTCATCCATTTCTTCACATGTACTGATCCCCCCCTCTACGCCCCATTCATGTCACGATTTGTCTGATGATTATTAAAATGAGGAAGTGAATAAATGTTTTTTTTGTCGAAACCTGTTTACTGTGATAATCTGATAATATTGTGAGAATGATATGTGAGTTTCATAATGCCTTGTTATGAAAGTCTCTTCCTCTTGCTGAATAAATGCTAAAATTATATTTCATACTTTTGCAGCACTTCCACTTTTGCTAAAAACCTTGTTTCGGAAGTGCAATGTGGTAAAGAAATGTGAAATGAAAGGAAGAAGCGTGAATGTAAGTACATGTAGAGTGAATTATAGCAGCTTTGTGTGATCCTAACAAAACTAGTTAAGATCACAAAACATGAATAGGTTTTTCAATTCTGTACAATGATCTTGCAAAACACTGACTCTGTGAAGCTCATAATGTTGGATTTGGGTCATTTATTTGAGTCATCATGGGACATTTTTTGCATCTGTTCCTCCCAGAGAATGAATTATCAGTCATTTGGAGACACATTTTAATTGAACATGAAAAAGCTTCACAGTGGTGTCCCAGTGTCTTGATGCAGATAGTTTCATAAACACATATAAGGTGGAAGATGATGCGTAGACATACGTGTGGCATATATGGTGGTAGAAATTAAACTACATTTACTCAAGTATGCACTTTTACTTTTGATGCTACTTTATACTCCACTACATTTATTAGACAGCTTTCAAATGAATTTGTATTATTTTACATACATATAAAGTACTTTTCGCTGCTAGTACTTCTATACTTATACTTAAGTATCATTTAAATTTAGGACTGGTAAATAAATGAAGTGGAAAGTATATTCTTTTTCCTTCTGAAATGAAGTGTAAGTGTAAAGTAGCATCAAATAGATTTTTTTTTATATTACAAGTATATAAAAATTGTACTTAAGTAAATTGCTTTAGCTACTTTCCACTACTGGTTCATACAGATTTAACACTCAATAGATGCTTTATTTTAAGGCAAGCTGACACCATCTGGCGGTCAGAAATTAACGCATCATAAAAAAATGCGTGCAACATCAGTGTTCATAACATCTGAGAGATATGCATATATATCTATAAAATAAACCAATAAAAGACGACGTAATACACAGATACACGCTGTGCGCAGGCTGCGGGATGTTAATCACGCACCTATAATATTCTGTTTACAGTCACCTTGCCCAACAACCAGTACGGAAGCCGAACGCGTCCACACCGATCACCCGGCTTGATTTGCAAAGGCATGCAATCTCTGTCACACAGCAGCTAGCATAGCAACCACACAGATCTACTGAGATCTGAAGTGTGTGTTTAGATACGCGGATCACAGTCCTGTTCGGTTTAATGTGAGTTGCTACGGCGTAACTACACTATTGTCTATAGAAATATAGATCTGACACGTCGGAGTGAGCAGGTAAAACCTTTCGCGGTACTTTCAAGATGATGCTAGCTAGCTATGCTATGTTAGCTTGCCGGGGAGGGGGGTTTATGCGTCTGCTCTGTTATGAATGTTAATGCGCCGTATTAGCGCCGTGGTTGTTGCTTTTATTGTAAAAATATAACCCCGGCAATGCAACGTGGCGTCCCGTTGGTTAATAACGTGGTGTTGTTTGGCTGTTTTCTGGTTGATTCTGTTACGTGTTAAGTATCATAGCGACGCTAAGCTAGCTGAAGGAGCCAGACAGACAGTCTGGGCCTCATGTAGAACCGCGATTCACACTTTCTACTAAACCTGCCACTGCTTCATGTAGCTGTAACTTAGTAAAGGACCACCACATGCTGGTATGTCTCTTAGACTGGATATAATTGTATATATAACGTGCTCGTGGTGGAATGTAACGAAGTACATTTACTCAAGTACCATTTTGAGGTACTTGTACTGTACTCGAGTATGTCCATTTGATGCTACTTAATAGTCCACTACATTTATCTGACTGATTTAATTACCTTCACATGCAGATTTGAAACAGTGGGTAATAAAACCGGTTTCTGCAACACAAGACATAAAGATGAAAACGGTGTTTTCAACCTTTTTGTCTTTTGATATCTTCTAAAATATCGCATCTGTATTGTTTTAATTTAGCCCTGATTTTGTTTTCACCTCACTGTTTGTCTTTCTGCTGTTGTGAACTCATAAAGCTGCTGATATAAAAGTAGTGTTGATGTTATAGTTGTTATAAAGAGGTTGTTTGTGTGTTTGTGTCCTGCAGGATGGAGTGGCAGCCAGATGAACAGGGTCTGCAGCAAGTGCTTCAGCTACTCAAGGACTCACAGTCCCCGGACACAGCAACGCAGAGAGCTGTGCAAGAAGTATCCTTAACATCTGCCTGGGTGTGTGCGTGTGTGTGAGTGAGTGAGATAGTGAAGGTGAGATTTGGATTCATCTATGTGTCAGTCTGAATGATCTCTTTTTTTTTTAAGATCAAAAACCAAGATTTCAGCCAACACAATCTGGAGATTGTCAAAGCTGCCATTTTATTTTCTGTTTTTATAACCCAGGTTTTGTTTTCATTAACTATTTGAAACGTGTATGCCGCCTCCCTGACCTTGCACTACTTTAATTTAAAAGACTTTTTTTGCTCTACTTTAGACATGCATAGCTCTTTTAGCTCTTCAGTAACTATATAACTGCCGTTGCTCATGTGTAGCATGTTTCTTGTTAATCAATTTTTGCCTTTAGTTTTCATTCTTGCAATAGAGTTGTGGTATTTTTTTTCATTTTAATGGTATGATGTAAGTTTCTGCGATGCTCGTAAATGTTGTGCACTGAATCTTGAAAACCATGAATGAAATTCACTTTTACCTATGTGACAGAATGAAATTGAAAATGTTTGAACTCCTTAACTCAGCTGACAGAAACTGGAACAGCTTAACCAGTTTCCAGATTTCAACAACTATCTAATCTTTGTCCTCACAAGTCTCAAATCTGAGGGTATGTATGCCTACTTTAAATAAAAAAAACTAAAGACACACACAATAAAACAAAATAGTCCAGCTTTGACACTTGGAATTTTGCACTGCTAAACACGACTTCTCGGCCTTTCTCCTCAAGACGAACCCACTCGCTCCCTGAGTGGTCTGATACTGAAGAACAACGTTAAGGCGCACTACCAGAACTTTCCTCCCACTGTGGCTGACTTCATCAAACGAGAATGCCTCAACAACATCGGAGACCCTTCACCGCTCATCAGAGCCACCATCGGTGGGTGTTTAAAGTGAGAGAGATCGGAGAAAGAGAAAGTTAGTGTTGGCTGCGTGTTGCATGTGAGTCAGACTGTGGGCGGGTGGGACTTTGCAGGTTAATGTAGCTGTGGGGGAGTGAGCGCTGTATTTCCAGATGTTTTAAATAAATTACTTACACCAGCATAAATTTGTGTTTAACTTCTTTTTTTTTATCATCTATCATTAAGGTATCCTGATCACAACCATAGCTTCTAAAGGGGAGCTGCAGACCTGGCCGGAGCTGTTGCCCCAGCTCTGCAATTTGCTTAACTCGGAGGACTATAACACCTGCGAGGTCAGACTCACACCTATGCACACGCATACATTTTTGTATTAACGAGTAGGTCCGTTTTGTCTTTTTTATGCCATGCCTCGATCGTTTTCTCTGTCTTTCAGGGCTCTTTTGGAGCGTTGCAGAAGATCTGCGAAGACTCGTCGGAGCTGTTGGATAGCGATGCTCTGAACAGACCCCTGAACATCATGATCCCTAAATTCCTACAGTTTTTCAAACACTGCAGCCCCAAGATCAGGTCTGAGAAACGCCATTTATTTTTTTTGCTTTCTGTCTCTATCTCTACCGGCTCCACCAGAATCCCCCTGTTCAAACCGTCTATATATATATATCCCACTTCTTTATCTTCCTCTCAGGTCCCATGCAATAGCATGTGTAAACCAGTTCATCATCGGTCGAGCTCAGGCTCTGATGGATAACATCGACACCTTCATTGAAGTGAGTACTTTAAGGTTTTTCCTTGGTTGAGCAACCAACGCCCCCCATAACTCACCTATATGTCCATTCTATAAATGTTAAGAGTCTTAATTGTTCCCGTGGGTTAGGGCTGCTTGATTATGGAAAAAATCACTATCATGATTATTTTAGTCAATATGTAAATCACAATTCAAACAGTTATTTTTTATTTGTGCGATGCATTTATTCAGCACGAGTGACTTTGTGCTGTTGTTTGAGATGTTAAACCGGTTTGTTGTGTTGCCAAAGACACCTTGTATCAAATCTTTAATGTTATGTTCTTTTGCTCCTCATCGGATTCTTTGACCCTGAAATGTTCCTGTATAAGAGAACTTTTCCAGCACTTGCACCGTAGGAATGTATTGTGCAATCGTTTAAACTCGATTATATGCGTTTGGAGATCGTTTGCCATGCGAATTGCAATCAAAATTCAATTAATTGCACAGCCTTACTTGTGGGGCAAAATATTTTTGTTCTAATAAGTGTTCTATCTTGTGCAGAACCTCATGTATAGTGTATAAGGGGAGTAATTGTTGACTGCTACATGCTTCTAAATAGTCATTTTATCTCACTGTTGGTGCAGAAGGAGTTTAGTTGTATAATTTAGGCGTAAGACCAATTTCCAGCCGTTTTTTTTACAAAAGAATTGCGGTGTGGGAGTTTACTCTTGACCCTGGAATCAATAGACTGACAAAAAAAAAATAAAAAAGCACCTTTTTGCAAAAGTCTCTCTTCAGAGTGAATTCATTTAAAGCTTTACTTTCTAGTTTCTCTTTGAGTTTGCACACCACACTCAAAACATCACACATCAACAAATAAGCTACAGTTTCATATTGACGCTAGTTTGCACAAGCCATCTGGACTCATTATGTATCATCAATGAGAGCAGCGGGCAGACGGTGACGTCAAGATCTAAATGTAGTAAAGCATAGCGGATTAAAGTGTGTGTTTTTTAGAAGCTGCGCCTGTTAACCGTCTGTTAACCCTATTTCCTGTCCGTCTCTTTTTGCGTCCAGAGTCTGTTTGCTCTGGCGGGAGACGAGGACAGCGAAGTGCGGAAGAACGTGTGCAGGGCGCTGGTCATGCTGCTGGAAGTCCGCATCGACCGCCTCATCCCCCACATGCACAGTATAATCCAGGTGAGGGCGCGGCCCCGGAACTGTCAAAGCGCGGCTTTGCCTCGCTCTTCCGCATTGTTACCTCTTGTTTTTTTTTTTCCCTCTCCAGTACATGCTGCAGCGGACCCAGGATCCAGACGAGAACGTGGCTCTGGAGGCCTGTGAGTTCTGGCTGACTCTGGCTGAACAGCCCATCTGTAAAGAGGCTCTGTCCGGCCACTTGGTCCAGTAAGTGCTCGCATATCAACAGGTCAGAGGGCTGGAATAAATCGATGACCAGGAGGTAAAAAAAACAAATTCTGTCTCTTTTACAGATTGATCCCTATCTTGGTGAATGGAATGAAATACTCTGAGATTGACATTATTCTGCTGAAGGTAAGACCCTCTCAGCTCCTCATGTAAACACCGCCTCTTCCTGTTGCCAGTTACTCCTTAAATCACTTCTCTGATCACCGGTACGTCTGTGTTCCTCCAGGGGGACGTCGAGGAGGAGGACGAGACGGTTCCGGACAGCGAGCAAGATATCAAGCCTCGCTTCCACAAGTCCCGCACCGTCACTCTGCAGCACGAAGGAGGGGAGGGCGAGGAGGGGGAGGACATCGATGAGGACGAGGACGACGACGATGATACGCTGTCTGACTGGAACCTGCGTAAGTCGCAGCATCAGTCATCCTTTCAGGGAGCTCATATATCCGCTCCAGTGTTTCCCATACATAGACCGATCTGTGGCGCAGTGCCACAGAATGAAAACATAAAAACTGAGGGGCACAGATCGATTCTGCCTCTTTTTTTCCAACGTGATTCTGTAATTCTTGGTCACAGGCACAAAGAGTGAAAGTTGTGAAGAACCTGCCTTATTGCATTAGAGCATTTTGTCCCATCAATGTGAAATTTCACAATAGCCTAGATTAACATTTACAATTAATAAGAATTGTAAGGGTTTCAGAGCCCCTAGCACCACATAATGCTAACTGCTCTGTGGGAAACACTGCGCTCTTGATAATATTGCTAGACTTCTTGGGTGCTCTTAAAGGTACAGTGGGTATTTTCTGGCAGCACCTAGTGGCCACGTTGCAGATTGCAACCAAATGCGTAGAAGAACCTACGGTGGCTGTGCAAAACAGCTCAGTATAAGGTGACAGAAACACAATAATTCTTATTTTGATTGAATTATAAACCAACTATAACACACATATTTACATACAAACAAGTCTGTATTTGTGAATTCATTCTATAGTTAGTTTTTCTAAGACAACTGCTTGGGTAGTTGATTTATTTAAAATGTGACTGTTTTTTTGCAGCTTAAAATATTCTTTCTGCATTAAATAATTGGAGAAAAGCAAACCGCTTCAGTGTCTCCGTCACCCTTTATTTGTCTCCTGTAATCCTTCATGATCTGTTGTCCCAGTTTTGTCCCGGTGCAGCGTTACAGTTTAAAAAGCCCGATATTGTGCGTGACATTTGATGCTGAGGCCTGCTTTGTGGACTCCTCCCTCCAGGGAAGTGTTCAGCAGCGGCTCTGGATGTCCTTGCCAACGTGTTTCGTGAGGAGCTGCTTCCCCACCTCCTGCCCCTGCTGAAAGGCCTGCTCTTCCACCCGGACTGGGTCATCAAGGAGTCTGGCATCCTGGTGCTGGGGGCCATCGCAGAGGGTGAGACAAACATTGCAAAGGAAAACATTTCTGTTTATCCTTAGATTTTTTTTTTTTTGCTGCAGAAGAGAAACAGAAGTTTTCTTATTTCACAACTGATGCAAAATGTTCTTTTCCCTCCTTCCACAGGCTGTATGCAGGGCATGGTACCTTACTTGCCTGAGCTCATCCCCCACCTCATCCAGTGTTTGTGCGACAAGAAGGCCCTGGTCCGCTCCATCGCCTGCTGGACCCTCAGCCGCTACGCCCACTGGGTGGTCAGCCAGCCCCCCGACGCCCACCTCAAACCCCTGATGACGGAGCTGCTCAAGCGGATCCTGGACGGCAACAAGAGGGTACAGGAGGCAGCTTGCAGGTACAGCTCCTTTTGCATACGTTTGTCTCTTGCGTATTCTCTCGTTTTCTGCTGCTTCTCACTAGCCTCCTCTCTCTCATTAAAGTGCGTTCGCCACCCTGGAGGAGGAGGCGTGTACGGAGCTGGTGCCTTACCTGAGCTTCATCCTGGACACACTGGTTTTTGCTTTCGGGAAGTACCAGCACAAGAACCTGCTCATCCTGTACGACGCCATAGGAACGCTGGCAGACTCTGTGGGACACCATCTCAACCAGCCTGTGAGCCCAAATCCGCACTCACATGGACAAAAAAAATCATTATCATGATTATTTTGGTCCCTATTGAGTTAGTTACACAATGCATTTATTCAGCATGTTTGAGATATTTAAACAGATTTGTTGCTACATCGATTTCACCTTTTAGAAAATCTTGCACGTAAGGGTTGCTTCTACTCCTCATGGGATTCTTGGAACCCAAAGTGTTCCAATAGAAGGGGATAGAGGTCGAAATAGTTCTCTTTAGATAACTATAAAGAGCTTATAAGAGCTTATTTATAATTATCTCTTTAGATAACTATAAAGAGAACTATTTCCGTTTCTACTCTATCATGATCATTTAACACTCAAATTGAAATCCCGATCAAAATTCAGTTAATTGCACAGCCTTACTCTCATTTATACATAAATATTAGGGCTGCAAGACAAATCATTGAAGTTGTGATCTCTTTTCACACATACACATGATCTCATTTCGAAACATTCTTAAGCATTTTATTTCAATAGTGGCATCACAAACAATCGCTCTTATTTCTTCCCGGATTTGTTCACTGCCTCTGACTCATTTGACTTATGGTAAAATGTCTATACAACACGTGATTCAGTCAGTGGAGGAAGCGCGGCTGTAAGGGGAGGTGAATGGATGGTGAAGAAACCCTGTGGTAAGAGTCAGCCACAAACACGAACCAAACTCGTGCCACAAAAAGATTCACATTCAACGGTGTGGGAGTATTTTGGATTTAAGCCAGATGACAAAAATCAGTCCGCTGAGTGTGTTCTGACCTTGTTGCAGCAAGGCAAAGCAAGACCACAAATCTCTATAAGCACCTGAAACATTTTTGAAAAAAAAAATGTGTAAAAGAAAAGTGACAGAGGACGGAATCCCACTTGTGTTGACAGGAGTACATACAGAAGCTGATGCCTCCACTGATCGCCAAGTGGAACGAGCTGAAGGATGAAGACAAAGATCTCTTCCCTCTGCTCGAGTGTCTGTCGTCCGTCGCCACGGCGCTGCAGAGCGGCTTCCTCCCTTACTGCGAGCCCGTTTACCAACGCTGCGTCACCCTGGTCCAGAAGACTCTAGCTCAGGCCATGGTGAGCATAACACACACAGCACTTTATTATTTGTGCTGCTTCATACACGGTAAATGTTGTGTAGCCAGGTTTACTGGCCAGGACAGTATCCTCAGGGGAATATCTCCTATGCTTTAAAAGAAGGTTTTAGCCTCAAACCTGATGTTTCTTCTCTTGTATCCATGTCCTTTCTTTTAATCCCCTGACAAACTCTATACTTTGGTTCGTCGGCCTACTTCTGTCCCTCTCGTTTCACCTTCCGTCCTCCGTGTGTGTCTCAGATGTACAGTCAGCAGCCAGACCAGTACGAGGCCCCGGACAAGGACTTCATGATCGTAGCTCTGGATCTCCTGAGCGGTTTAGCTGAGGGACTGGGCGGACACGTGGACACGCTGGTGGCTCGCAGTAACATCATGACTCTGCTGTTCCAGTGCATGCAGGTGAGGAGAGACCTTGTGTGTGTATGTGCATTGCAAAAACTCAAATCTAGATTCAACAATTTGGTAAAATCTTATTCCACTGGCAGATAATTCAGCTTACTTCAATTTTATATTTTTAAGAAATCGACCCAAATCAAGAAAAAAAAACTTGAAAAAGATCAATTATCTGCCAGTGGAATAACATAATTCTACTCAATATTGGGCTAAGTTAGATAATAACTGTTAAGATTTCAGTTTTTGCATTGTCTAATTTGACCATAACTGTATTTTACGCACCCAAATAAATAACAAAAAACATGCCAGGATTAGATGGCTGTTTTCAGGAAGTTTTTCCTGGAAGGCATTTGTAGTATTTGGATCAGTTGTTCATAAGGAAATTGGCAAAAATAATGAAAAGCGAGCGAGAGTCCAACAAACACTTCTGCTGAAACACACTGTCCCTGTTAGGGTGATACATTGCACATGTTTTGCTTAAGCCTTTAATACATTGGTTAGTAACAAAGCCATATGGAAAAACGGGACGAGGATTTCCAATCTCTGTGTCGATCAGGGATCCATTATTACACAAACACCTTACACATCACACTAATCCACGGATCACGGATTCATTACAGCAGTGGAGCGATGTACTAAAGCAGTTCAATTCAAAAAAGGAATCCGATATGTTGAAAAGGTTTGCATATGACTCACAGTTTACACCCAGCCAACACATCCAAAGATTCATTGAATGACTTCATTAGGGCTTACAACATATTACTCACTGGTAAATAAGGATAAGGTTATGAGTAATATCTCAACAGCCACCCTTTGCTAATTAGGTTCCACTGATAAGGCACATCTATGAAGTGAAAACCATTTCAGGTGACGACCTCTTGAAGCTCATCAAGAGGACGCCAAGAGTGTGCATCAGTAATCAGAGCAAAGGGTGGCTATTTAGAAGAAACTAGAATATAAAACATGTTTTCTTCAAGTACATAACACCATAAACATGTGTTCATTCATAGTTTTGATGCTTTCAGTGAGAATCTACAATTTAAATTAAGAAAAGAAAATAATCTCACATTGAATGAGAAGGTGTGTACTGGACATCAAAAATAAAATCAAGCCCTTTTGCTTCTATGGATTTTTTTCTTAACATGAGGTGTATACCGGTCTCGGAATATATACTTGCTAATGAAGCATGTTTATTCATTTATAGGGTGAGCTGCTCCGTGCTGTTTTAATGGGATGTGACGCGGCTGCTGGAGAATTCAGTCATCGGTGTGTGTTCACGTTTCTCTTTGTCTCTCTGTGTCTTTTGTCCCAGGATACGATGCCTGAAGTAAGACAGAGCTCGTTTGCTCTCCTGGGCGACTTAACCAAGGCCTGCTTCCCTCACGTTAAACCATGTATTGGTAATTATCTCTGTCTCTCACACACATAATGTTCAGTCCTTTTTTTGTGTGTTTCTAATCCATATGATAACTTTTTTGTTTGTGTTCGTTTCCTTTAGCTGAATTCATGCCAATCCTCGGAACAAATCTGAACCCAGAGTTCATCTCTGTGTGCAACAACGCTACCTGGGCCATAGGAGAGATCTGCATGCAGATGGGTGAGCTGCAGCAAATTCTGTTTTTCAGATTATGACAGAATATGAATGTACGGTGTGTTAATGTGCGTCTGAACTACCCGCCCTATCAGGAGTGGAGATGCAGCCATACATCGCGATGGTTCTGAGCCAACTGGTGGAGATTATTAACCGACCCAACACCCCCAAGACCCTGCTGGAGAACACAGGTCTGTGCAAACGCCAAAAGAAATATTATTTTCTCTTCAAAGGGTAGTAGACACATTTGTTTTGCTACTTGTTAGTCCTGACAGTCACGTATAGTCTTATTTTTTTGTTTAGTCAGATTTTAGTTAATGAGTCTTGACATTTTAGTCTACTTTTAATCAACTGTTTCTTTAGTCTTTGACAGCAGGTTGATAGTTTAATAAAGTAGATTTTGTCTCGTCCTTTTTTCATCAACAAATAATGCGTGTTATTTTCGACACTCAGTGGTTATTGGGCATTGATTTTCTCGTCTTTGTGTAGTTTTCATTATGGAAAAAAAAAACTTGTGACAATATATTTTGACGAGTTTTTACTTCAGCCTCAAATCTCCTACAGACTGTGAGATTTTATCAATCTTGTAGGTATTAATTCTGCAGATTGTATGACGATAACTGAATATAACACAAGACAATGAAACATCATCTTTGTGTGAACAGACATTATGTCCTCAGTGTTAGAAGGCTTTTTAATTTAATCTTAGTCGCTCACATGAAATTTATATTTAGTTAAAGTCATGTTTGAGTCATAGTTGCAGTTTAGTCCTGAAAGAAAATGATGATGAACAGCTATAGAGGTAATTTTCATTGTCAACACCAAGAAGAGCCACAGTGTCCTAACAGCAGCCCGACTGTCCTCTGTCCTCCAGCCATCACCATCGGTCGGCTGGGATACGTCTGTCCTCAGGAGGTTGCTCCCGTGCTGCCACAGTTTATTCGACCTTGGTGAGGGACCGTTTCATCTCTCTTTATGCCCCTTTCATTATCTTTGCCAGGACATCTTTGTGGCGCAAGTTAATTCCCAAGTGTGTACATGCACAGTCAGCACTGGCACCTTCACACATTATCCATTATCCTCTCTTCTGCTCTCTCTTTCCATCAGGCAATACACATGCATTTCTGTTTCTTCTTGCTTTTTTTTTTATAGTTGTATGATCTCAGCTCTGCAGAACAGTCGTATCTTTAGTATAGCAGCGTTGACATTCTTTAAATAGATTCCTGAAGTGTTTGGAATCAGTGAGAATGAAACACTGACGTCTGTGAGAATCCTCAAGCCTGGAGGAAAAAAAACATGTATTCTCTGACACGAAGTGTGTGTGTGTGTGTGTGTGTGTGTGTGTGTGTGTGTGTGTGTGTGTGTGTGTGTGTGTGTGTGTGTGTGTGTGTGTGTGTGTGTGTGTGTGTGTGTGTGTGTGTGTGTGTGTGTGTGTGTGTGTGTGTGTGTGTGTGTGTGTGTGTGTGTGTGTGTGTGTGTGTGTGTGTGTGTGTGTGTGTGTGTGTGTGTGTGTGTGTGTGTGTGTGTGTGTGTGTGTGTGTGTGTGTGTGTGTGTGTGTGTGTGTGTGTGTGTGTGTGTGTGTGTGTGTGTGTGTGTGTGTGTGTGTGTGTGTGTGTGTGTGTGTGTGTGTGTGTGTGTGTGTGTGTGTGTGTGTGTGTGTGTGTGTGTGTGTGTGTGTGTGTGTGTGTGTGTGTGTGTGTGTGTGTGTGTGTGTGTGTGTGTGTGTGTGTGTGTGTGTGTGTGTGTGTGTGTGTGTGTGTGTGTGTAGGGAGATGAGACAGGATAATGATAGTTTAGCTGTTAGCCTTTTATTTAACTTACTGGAGGTTTTAGCTCACTTTTCTTTTTGATCTCATAAATGTTCTATCATAGACAAAGCAGCAGGGATGAGATGTTGTAATAGTATTTAATGCTGGTTAATGATTATGTGCGGCAGGTGTACGTCTCTGCGGAACATCCGAGACAATGAGGAGAAAGACTCTGCCTTCCGTGGGATTTGCATGATGATCGGTGTGAACCCAGGCGGTGTGGTGCAGGTGGGACACGGGAGTCATTAACTTACTGCTTCCACAGCCTGTTTATCTGGATATAGAGCAAACGCATTTTATAAGGGTTGATCTTTAAACTGGGATTGTCAATCAATTCAATAATAATAATGAATCGAAGTAAATATCGAAGCAAATAATTTAAATGTAATATGGAATTAATGGAGAATGAACTCAAAGGGTGTATATTTAAATTAAAATACTATTTAACATCTGTTTAACTACAAACTCAGATTCATTCCTGTGAAACACATATGAATTTAAGTGATAATTACAACAATAATTGTGACAAAACATGTTCAGGTGTCAGTGGACTTTTAATAATAAGGTAACGATAATCCTGCAAATATGTAAAAAAGTGAGAGATTCAGAATCACACGACACACACAGAGTTCAAAGGAATCTGCTACAGCCTTCAGAATGTCTATATGATGACAAATCAAATCCTTGAAGACGACAATGATGATTTCATATTAAAAGTTGATGCATGTTTGATCGCTTTACTTTAAACCTTTTTACTTTTCTAACCTTCTCGCCTGTCCCTGCATGTTTTCTATTTTTTCTTCAGGACTTCATCTTCTTCTGTGATGCGGTGGCTTCCTGGGTGAATCCTAAAGATGATTTGAGAGACATGTTCTACAAGGTGAGGGGCGACACGTTAATGAGGGGAAAACGGGTCAAAACGAGGAGTTCTAGTGTCGCCGTAACAGTTTACAGCGAGAGACGACTTAAATTAATTCATCACTCGTTCTCTTTGGCCTCAGGTGAAGCAGCGTGTGTTATGGCCTTTTCCTATGGAACCTCTGTAACTATAACAGCAGCATATTGAACACCAGTTTAGATTAAATGTTCTTTATTTATTCCTCAACGGGGAAACTTGTAGTTGTTACAGTAGTTATCAAAAGAAAAGTAAGTAGAGGAGGTAAAACCATAACCCAATAAACAAAAAGAAACAAGCACTAAGAATATAAAATAAGGTGCTTGATATAAATGTATTTATAGATAAAGTGACTGATGGTGTAAAATATTGCAACATAATGACATAAATATAATCATCTATGATAAAGTGCCACTACTACTTTAGATGTGCGTGAGGTAAGAATATTGTGGAAATTATATTTAAAGTGGAAAAAATGTAGTGTGTTTATGCTTACAGGGGAATTCAACATTAAACAGGTGTGTGCTGACAGCAGCATGAACACTTAGAACCCGCTGATCCCGTCTGTTCTGTGTCACTGTTGCTATCGATATTTCAATCTGACTCACGTCTGCTTTACAGAATCCCTTTAAACGAGATTCTTGATTTGAAGCTTGCCAGCGTTTAACTGACAAACAGCGGGTGCGGCCCCAAGTCACCATGTGAACACGCTGGGTCACAAGTAGTAGGAAGTGAGATTTGAATTGATTTTTGATTATATGATAGAGAAATGTGCAGAGTCTGTACACACAGGGTTCCCATAGAGTCCTACGTAGGCTTAAAAGCATTGAATTTAGAAATTATTCATTAAAAAGACTGTATATAGGCTTGAATTTTAATATCGGGGCCTTATTATTTATGTAGTATGTAACTTCATATTTCATTCCCCTAAAAACATTCATTTGTCAACTGCTATTTTGAAAAGTAGTGGAACTATCATTGGCCTAAATTTCTGTCTTGAAAGAAGTTGCATTCTAGACTCTGAGTCGTTTTCAGGGTGGTTGCTATGGGATAATTTACCTCCGGAACCAAACTGTAGTGAAGTTGGCTCGTTATTGGGTATTTTCTTGATGTTTGTGTTTGGTTTTATCTGAGTTTTTAATCAGAGACCATGTAAATAAAGAGTGATCCATGCAGCAGCATCATCATGAGAACATGGCGAAGACTAACTTTCCCAGAAAGAGGGCACTTTATTGAGATTATTTTAATTTTCCAACTCTGACATGTATATATCTATTTAATCATGCAGGTCTCTAGAATAACCCCCCCCCCCCCCCCCCCCCCAGCCATTAAAATTATATATTTTCTGCAAAGATAGATACATAACAGGATTGTTAGTGACTACACTGATATAATTATATGCATGAAAAAAATCTGGGCCTAATGAGTAAAAAGTATGAAATGACAGTCATAGAATTAGCAGCTCTAGGCTTTAATGAGTTAACAGTTAAAGGATTTATATCTGTGCCGTATAGATAGCCAATAGACAACTTACAAGCTGATAACGAGTTGTAACTATACCTTATCCTACCTTACCTCTACCTTATTAAGTTGTATATAACGTATACTAATGTATAATAAATGAGGAATAGTTGCAACTTTAGGAAAACGTCCCAATAACACTCACAAGTCATTTAACTAGCAGTTTATTAAGGGTCTATTAACTATCGATAAGGTATTGTTGCAAATCCTTAACAAGCTGTTAACACATAATGAGTCATTAATAACTTATAACTTATATATACTAATACTAACTACTGATGTATTAACTAGTTATAGCAGGTACTTATTATAAGTGTTACACCTCCAATCTACCATCATTCGCTGTGGTCGTGTCAGGGACCGTCTGCAAATGACATGTTTCAGTAGGAATTGATGAAGAATGTTCACGTCAATGACTTTTCCCTACTCTGTTTGCTGTAGTAGATCATATTCACAAAGCCCTAAATACTACAAGTGAGGTTTTAGCGAAAACATATTTATTATGGATATAATTTAAAAACAGAAATGGTCTGTAAAAAGATCTGTGATATAGGCGGCAATTTTATTGAAATGGTCTTAAACGGACTGAATCCTGATACAGAAACTGCAAAACTGTATTTTTGAGATGATTTTTTTAAGAAGGAATAATGAGGTCCAGCTGTTTTTATAAACTTAAAGACAACTTGTGCCTGAATTAAATTTTTTCCTTCCTTCGTTTTCTGCCAATTTGCACAGATCCTGCACGGTTTTAAGGAGCAGGTCGGGGAAGAGAACTGGCAGCAGTTCTCGGAGCAGTTCCCCCCTCTGCTGAAGGAGAGACTGGCAGCCTGCTACGGCGTTTAGAGCCTCTACACCCACCCACGAGGTAAATCCACACCTTCACAGTCAAATCCAAATGCGTGAATTGCATTATAATAAATTAAACGTCTTTTTTTTTATCCATCCGCTCCAGGTGAGCCGGCAGGAGGAGGGTGAACGGGAAACTCATCCATCTGTGTATTGCACTGCCCTGATCTGGGGGGGGGGAGAGGGACGCTATTGGCCGCTCCCCCTGACGGACGGCCCCCACGCCCTATGTGTTTGTCCATAGAGGGAGGGTGGGCGGGTGGGAGGGAGGGACAAAAAGGGGGACACCTCTAGATTAACTAGGCAGGGACCCGACACAGAAAAAAACAAACAAAAACTAACTGGTAGGGACAGATAGAGGGACATAGAGAGAGGAAGACGAAGAGGGGCGGACATGTTGGGGAGAGAGAGGGAGGCAGGGAAAGAGACCAGCACGAAGAACGTTAAGGGAAAGCGAGGGAGGGAAATAAATAACAAGGCAGGGAAAAATACAAAAAAGAGCCACAGAAAGGTCTGCTACTTTAGCTGGGAGGACAGGGACAGTTGAGATTTTTAATGGGATTCTTAAACTCGAGAGTAACCGATAGCTTGACCGACAGACAGACCAACACACACACATACAATTGCACATGCAGTACATGGAACTGACTGTGGGTGGCACTATAATTTAGACTTTTCGAGACCTACTGCATGTAGTTAGGGGCAGACAGACAAAGACAAGACAGGTGTCTAAAACTCTGTTCATTTTCTGGGTGATATCTTTCTTTTTTTTTTTTTTTCTCCGGGGAATAGGATTCAATATGAATTACTTTATCTGTAGTCGCTGAATTCTACTTAACTGTAAGATAAGATAATCTCGCTATCTGCATCTATGTTTTCCTTACCTTCATTTTGACCAGAGTGCTACTTCACAGAGCTATCCATCTTATCAGACATATTCCTGTCACATTTTCTACCTGATCAAAAGAGAGAGAGATGGAGAAAGAGAGAGAGAGAAGAGTAAGTGGTCTCTCCTTGTGGCTTCACAGAAACCATTCCTCTAGGAAGGGAGGATTAGGGCTAACATTTGTTTTTGTTTTTTCTCACCAAAGGGGAGAAAATCATATATATAGAGAGAATCACATCCTTAGTTTTCTCTTTGAGGTTTTGTGCGTGCGTGTGTGTGTGTGTGTGTGTTTGATGAATGAACGTGTGTGTGCGCGCTCGTGTGTGTGCATGTGCAGTTTGTAAATCCTTACTTCGGCATTCTGTGTTAACAGTGTGTGAACTATGTATTGTTTTTGATATGGTACCGAGCTAAAACTTGACTCCCACCGCAATGTCCTTGGCACCTGTTAACTGTGACCAAGTGTTTGTGTGTGTGTGTGCGTGCGCGTGTGTGTGTGTGCGCGCGCAAGACCGAGTGTGTATGTGTGTGTTTATGTCTACGTTCGTACGTACTGATATCCATTTGATGCCATATTGATATCTTAAGTAAAACAGTGATTGGCAATGTCATTGTGATCTTTATAATGTTTTAAAAATGGTCCATACTTTTTTTGTTTTTGTTTTTTTTTGCTGCTACTGATGAGTTTTGTTTCTCTAGTGGACTTAAATTCGCACAATTAACGCAAAAAAACCCATTGAATTAATGTTTTTTTTTTTTCCAGTGACTGTTAAGTTGTTTTTTTTGCACTTTTTATTTTATTTTACCATTTTGTTTTGTATGAATTTTTTTTTTTTTTTTTAAAAACCTCACTCATATGATATGTCTTGACCCTAATGTCAGTGTTTGTCATACTGTGTTGCACTGTGAAATTAAGTGTCTTTGACTGGCAAAAATATCCCAATACTAAATGGCAAATAAAAACAACTTTGTGAAACTGCGACTAATCCGCACTTTTACAATGACTAACCTTGCCATATTGCTGAGGTGTGTGTGTGTGTGTGTGTGAATGAATGTAAGTGTGAGAACCTGCATGAGAAGGTGCATGAGAACCACTTGTTTCTTTGTCTATGAGCATGTTCTGGATAATTAGATGGTGTTCATATGCAAGTTAGTGAAAGTGCAAATTAATTTTTGTTCCTGAGGGTTTGTAGCCTAGTTTGTGTGCATGTAATGTATCTGTGTTTTCATTGTGTGTGTGTGAGTGTGTGTGTGTGTAGTGGTGAATGTTTGACGTGTATTTCAGAGTAATATGATTACCCTTTACACACCAACACACCACCTCAATTCACAATGAGAGGAGAGCACAATGTACTTAAATAAAAAGAGCTAGGACACTGCCAAAGAGCAATAGCCACTTAAATATAATAATAATTTTAAAAAAGACCTTCAATAAAAAACAAGCTGCTTTTTGAATATTAAATGTGCGTCATGATGATGATAATGACGAAAGTAGAGGCACCAAAGTGCTTTTATGTTTAATCATGGAATATTATTCTGCCAGCAAAATTGAATCACAGGGATCTATATTTTATTTTCATTGATATTCTGCTTGTAGACATTTGGAAACAAAAACGTCGGCGCTTGATTTGACCACGACTGTGACCATTCAGATAATCCAATCAGTCATCAATGACTTCAATTACAAGACAATCGGAAACTCAGCCTAGTTCTACGTCCTCAGTCTCTTAGTTCAACGCTTGTATGATGAGATGTTTTCAGTTGCCTGATCATTTTAGTGTTTTTTTTTATTGTGTAACTGATGATTTTGTAGTTTTACTATCAGTTTTTTTTTTTGTATTGGAAAGATCAGTGTACATTTTCTTTGGGTGATACTGTAGTATTCCTCTTTAGTGATTTATGAGGACATTAAGTACAAATGAAAGGAGAGCTTATTGAACAGGTGCCAGATTGATGGGAACAAAGGGAGGGATGAGAGGAGAAAAAGAAAGATTGGTTCAAAAACAAAAGGATTTGTTATAGCGCATGATATTATTGCATTTTGGCAGAAATACTTTGTTTTCCTGTGGATAACTTTCGCCATTTTTTTTTATTTTTTGAGGAGGGAGGTAATGGAAATAAAATGGTTCTGAGTCTATGATATGATTTATAGTTTGTGTGTAAAATCGATGGATTGTGGCTTCTTGGAATAAATTGTGTTGTGTATGTTGAAGTGTCCCTTGTGAGAAAAGGAAAGGACACAGCACGAATATATATGTGTGTGTGTGTGTGTGTGTATGTGTGTGTGTGTGAGAGAGAAAGTAGTTTACACTGGCCTCTAGCTAGCCACATTAATTATATCTTGGGTTTCTCTCCAAATCTCCAGCACATCTTCTCATTTTCAGAAATTTCAGAACCTCCGTCACACGTCGACAGGACAAAGAAACGAGCTGAAGGCGTGTGAGAACGAGGCTATAACCTTTTTCTGTGTCTTCATCTTAATTACGTAATCAGCTGATACATCTCCTCCCTTATTATCTAATTCAGGGGATTCAAACTTGTGGCCCGGGGACCAGAACCGTCCCACTGAAGGGTTCAGTCCGGCCCACTGGACGAAAAAAAATGTTCCAGAAATGTGAAGTGGGTTTGTTTCTCAGGGGAAAATATCTTAATATAATTAGTCCAACATTAAGTAGAATTATTTAGAATTTTGCTTATTTCAAGGTTTTATAAAATATGATATAAGATGAAAATATAAGATCAACCAATTTGATCTTATTTTAAGAAACAAAACTAATAATCAAAATGATCTTCCAATGGAATCATATTTCAAGATAATTCTACTCAATACTGGACTAATTGTACCAATTGTAATTCATTTCAATATGGAATAATTGAGAGCATTTCTTCTTCAGCATAAGGCGACTTGACCTCTTCAAGTATATTGATATAGGCAAACTGATCCATGATGCCTTCGTGCTAAGAAGGAAACAATTTGCCAAAGAACACATCAATTGGCCTAAATGGAGAGACATTTTGTGGACTGATGACGGTAAGATAAGTTATTTTTGGCTCTAAGGGGCCACATGCAGTTTATCAAGGGATCATGGATCACTTTGCCTATATTTAAATACTTGGAGAGGTTATGTTGCCTCATACTGAAGAGGAAATGCCTTTGAAATGTGTGTGAAACAAGACAAAGACCCCAAACATACCAGCTTGGTTCCAGACCAACAAATTTAAAGTTCTGGAGCAGCTAAACCCAATCTCTGGACCTTAATCCTATTTAAAACACATGGGCTGACGTCAACAATGTTCTTTCTGAGACAAAACCAAGAAATTCCGAAGAATTGTGACGCTGAAACACCTGTTCATAGGAGCCAGAAGCTGTCGATTCCACGCAACACAGATGTGAAGCAGTTCCCAGAAACCACGGTCATAACAAATAAATATTACTTCAGTAATTCACAGGAAGGATAAAGGTTTTTTCAGTTTATACAGTAAATACTTGAGTTTGTACAGAAAAACTCACACTGCGATTTCTTTGAACAGCCTAATGTTCGTTTTCTGTAAACTAATTATTAACAGAAATAAAAATGACTATAAGGATTTTGGCTTTACTCACGTTTTTACACACACTGCTATTATATTATATTGAACACAACTGTATGACCACAGTTTTATAACTGCTTCACATGTGGCATGGAGTCAACCAACTTCTTGGATCGGATTAAGGGATTAATCTGATTTTTCACATAAATTGATGCAATTTTTTTAACACACCTCTTTCTAATTGCCCAATTGCACATCTTTAAGTGTGTGATATCATGAATACTGGGTCTTGTTGGTTTTCTGAGAATCTATTGCACCTCCTGGTTGCCATGTAGCAATAAAACATAATAAATTAATCATTTTATAATAGATTAATTTGGTTAGTCACATTGTACTGCTATTATTTTGAACACTACTGTATATCTCATCTCAAAAGTTGCTGGACACACAATCTTTTCTCAGAGAAACTGTTCCATTCAGCAGATTAATGTCAAAGAGTTTTAAACAGGGACACGAAACTTTAATTCTACTAAAGATAAAAGTCTCTGCTGCTTTCACTGGAAAAACTGAACCTCCTGAATATCTTAAGCATGATGTAAGGAAAAGGAGGGAATGACCTCGGTATCAACAGCTCGGCATCGCTGCAAAACCAAGTCTAAACCTCCGTGTAAGTATTGTAAGTTATTAGTTTTTTTTACTCTTTTCTATGTTAAGTGCATTTATTGCTGTGAATGCATATCTATACACGACCTGTGGATGATACAATCTGGGTAATTGTGACCCTTTTACACTCTCCAGCCCACATTTCCAGGCTTTTGTTACAGATCATCTTCTCATCCCGACCTCCACGTTACTTGTTTTCCCCTGAAGCTTTGGGTGGAGCTGGGGCAGTTTCAGACTTCAGGAAAATCCCTGATGTGTTGACGCTTCCTCTGACTGATTCACTCCATCGATGCAAATATGTCACTAAAGGTCACAGATATATTCAGGTAAACATACAAAGCAGCCAACATCAGAAAAAGATGCCGTGTGTGTCCGATTAATGGCGACCTTTAGTTTGGCAGATTATGAAAAAAATAACTGATGCTATAAAGATTTTGAGAGTTAAAAGTTTCAGACCAAGGATTTTATCTAAAATAATGTCTTTATTGTGTGATTATAGTTAATGTATGAACAGGATTTTCCTCAGATCCATAATAGATGATGCATTAAATGTTTTTTCCCAGTGATAAAAACATAAATGAGCTTTACCTTATTTCACGTTTTTGACTAAATTGATGAAATATATATATATATTTAAATGAGCTAAGTGAAGAAAAAGATAATCCGACTCAATATTGGATTAATTGTACCAAAAACAAGACATCACCTGTTAATTCATACACGCAGCATGAAACCTTTTCTCTCTGTGGTCTTTAAAAAAAAAGAATCATTCAGTTCTGGCATTTGACTCTGTACGTTTATTTCACATTGTGAGAAGTTTAAACCGAACATTTGAGAAAATGAAGAGGAAAAAAAAATGATGTGAGGCGTCTATTTTATATTATAACTTGATCAACCTTCTTTTATTTAAGTATTCTCCTCAATAGAAGCCACTCGACAGTAAAGAGAAGCACTGAGGTGATCCATCATGCGTAAAACGTAGCCTCTCCCTCTGTATTTTAATGCATAATTAATGTATGCTTACTTGTAAATTGAAAAGACATTAAACCGATACTTCAGAAAAATGAAATATAATGAAGATGCAGCTGCAACAAAAAGCATATAAACAGCAAATGTAGCCTCGAATCAGACGACTGCTCATAATATTTTACATAAAGGCTGCAGGGGAATCTCTGAAATGCCTGAAAAAGGAGAAACTCTCTGTCACTGTCATTCCCAGGTGGGTGTTTCATTAAATCATCTGTTAATGTCCTTAATGTTTAATGCAGAACGTCTTTTTTCCTACAGATAAAGGAAACAACTAGAGAACTCTATTCCAGGTCTCTTTTTACACCAATATTGCAAAACCTGCTTCTCCTTCATTTTACTCTACATCAGAAAGACGAAAATTAGGACAATATAATATTATTCCTCAATCTATGCCCTAAGAGGTCATATTCATACACCTTATCTATTCCGTTGTCCCATGATAATGATTTAATTTAATTGTTCGTTGCTGAGTTAATGCCGTTATCCTGAAATTACAGATCGTTAGCCTCATAGCATAACTGCCTACGTCGATTTCCTCCCAATCACAACACTTATTAGGATCCATCATTTGACTTATAGGCAGTTTTGATACAAGCAAAATGGCAGAAGAAGAAGAAGCAGCTATATTTCTCTCTTTTCTAGACAACAAATGTAATTTCACTCAATCAAAGGGATTATAAACTGTGTAGGATAGATATAATTTGCATTTATGTAAGACAAAAATACCCTAAGTCATTTTTTATTTGTTAAACAATTGATTTTGTGTGTTTCTCTTGCATATTTGTTCACACATCTGGTTTAATGTACTGCTAAAACATCAATAAAAACAAAAAATGCCAATGTGATTTCTATAAAACTGAGTTTTCCAGAAACATTGAAATATGATAATTATGCTATGAGGCTAAAAAAATGTTGTTTCTAAGAAGATGACATGATTAAATATATGTATCTTGAGGAAACAATGCATTACATGAATCATGTAATGCATTAATTACAATTAACCCTACAATTAATTACAGAAACGAATGTGAACAGATTAATTATGTGATTATCTCGGGAAAACAGAGTTTCGTTATTTTAAGAAAATGATCCTGTTATTGTAGGAAAACATTTTTATTATTATTTTCAGATAATTATATAAATAACCCTAGATCTCGCCGAAACAAATCAAATTAACTTAAGGAGAAAACATTAAATAAAATGGTAACATTTCACTTTATAATATACACACGGTGATAATCAGGACACCTGTTATGACTGTGTTATTCAGGTGTTAACAGTAAAACGTATGAATGTATGGCCTCTGAGGATTTCCGTAGTTTTTGCGCTACTTCTCCTTTTTCTCTTCTTCTCCTTTGCAGTCAGAAGTTGCTGAAGATCTCCTGTTTCTTGCTCCAGTCCATAGGGGGCGCTCTCTTCTTGCTGCGGCTGGCCAGGACCTTCTGTTTGGCCTCAGCAGCTGTGGGACTCAGACGAAGACCACCGTCCATGTAAGGGTCCAAAACCGGCCTGTCGTCCTCATCGGGGACCTACAACACAGATAAAAACGTGTGTTTTATTGTACTAGTGCAGTGCCTGTAGGAAGTAGGTCAGTCACCTTCTATACCTGCTTATTCCTCATTAGGGTCACATGGTCTGCTGGAGTCAATCCCAGTGCATTACAGCGAGAGGCAGGGATACACCCCAGATGGTCTCCAGCCAATCGTGGGGCACACACACCATTCACTCACACACTCACACCTACGGGCAATTTAGAGTCTCCAATTAACCTCAGCATGTTTTTGGACTGTGGGAGGAAGCCGGAGTACCTGGTGAAAACCCACGCAGACACGGGGAGAACATGCAAACTCCACACAGAAAGGTCCCAGACCCAGGACCAAGGAGGTCTTGAACCTGTGACCTTCTTGCTGTGAGGCAATGGTGCTAGGAGAAGGAATATAGGAAGTATGTATTCCTATAGAAAAATAGAAGCGTCAGATTTTTGGCTAGTTTGGCCAAATGAGGGTGTGTTGGACTGTTCCATAGTCCTAATAGACATATTGTACATATGGTAAAACATGGACATACACTCAGATATAGATTTAGTGAGAAAAAGGCTACAATTTATGTTGAAAGTGCAGATCTCAAGCGACATATCAGTTTTGAAATTGTGTTAATAGGCCAAGTAAAACCAGACTTAAATCTCATACTTCATAGTTTTTCCTGTTGTTAGGTGATGGTGCTGGGATTTCCTGAGGGTCTGTGAACGCGTCTTGGAGTAAGACCAAAGTAGCCTGTGTTAGCATAAGGAATAAATTAGCAGCTAAACCGGCTAACATCTTAGCGTGTTCCAATACTTTCGTTATGTCGGGACAACAGAGCTTTGAATTGTAATGAAAGTGCTGGGAAGCAACATGAGGAGGAGCTGTGATACGGAGCTTTACACTGTAAAGATAGCGCTGGGATACGCAGGTCTATGGCATTTTTTTTTTTTTTTTTTGTGGCATAAATGCCTTTATTATACAGTAGCCAGACAGGAAGTAATGGGAGAGAAAGTCTCTACACCACACATGGATGTATTATAAAACCTGGATAAGGCATCACCTCCTAGTGGCCACTCGTGGTACTGCAACAAAAATCCCATGCAACCCAAAAAGCATTTTTCCCATAGGCTGCAATAGAAAAAGAGAAGCTGATAAACCTATTGACAGGACACTCCCAGCTATATAAACCCTGTTAGTTACAAATCCCTGTATTCTATATTTTTAAGTCATGGACTTTTTATCCATCAGAAACCTTTCTAATGGCCAGAAAAACTCTGGAAAAGTCTCTATTGCCAGTGTGACGACGTTTCTTCTAATCATTTTTAATGTGGTCAGCAAGTGAATTAACGACTCAAATGTGATTTTTTTTTTCGCAATTTACACATTCTTACACGCTACTTTGCAGTCTCTATGGGTCGCATAATAATAAAACTTTTTCAGCCTATGTGCCAGGCCAGGAACTTCCATTAATATGAACAGCGGCCATTTTTCCGTCCAGTATCCAGTTTTACATTACATCCATGACACCACCACCACAATATCATGCCATGTGCAGCTGTATCTGAAAGTTGAGGTTGATGTGACTTGTTTCTGCCTCCTCTCTCACCTGGATGCTCATGTCTGAGCTGCTGAGGTCTGACTGGGTGGTGGAGCTCCTCGAGGACTGGGACGCCGAGCTGCCGTTGGTCCGTGACTTCGGGGACGTGTTTGAGATGGGCGAGTCCGTCAGCGTGACGTTGATGATCGGCGGCGGATCTGCCGTGGCAGGGAGGTCAGTGGGGGTAGAGGGCGTGGACGAGGCTCTTTCTGCCGTCAAATCGTCCACATAGACTTCTGTAGGAGGGGAAACAATAACCTGAAATAGTTTGTCACACACAGAGGAGAATGTGTGTATGTGTTTCAGGGCTATAGCCAGGAGTTTTCAAATATGCCTTTCTTAATGGTTGAATGGTTTCGTCCAGATGCTGTTTTCCAGTGGGCGGGGCCAGTGGCTAACGTCTAATTTTGACAGTCAGCTAGTGGCTACGATCGTTAACGAGCTCTAACGAGTTATCATAGCAGCAGCGACTCATTCGATTCATCAATGATTCATTAATATTACTATAACTACTATTATTATGTTTAATTCCATTGTTTAAAACATTTGAAGAGACTTGAGGGCTCAAAGCTATAAGACAAGATGCAAAGGGAGACAGAGAGAAGAATATAGGGCCCTCTGGAAATGATCCACTGAAAATTAGCTTTTTATTGTCCCCTCATCAATAAAATATGACTTTCGCTCCTTTACCAAGGTCAACATTTGATATAAAATATAGAATATACTGACATACTGAGTCATAATTAGGCTATATATATATATTTACTATTTATATGCATCCAAACATCCAAATTATAGCCTATTATTGATAATAATGATGGATAATTCATCATAATGAGACTGAAAATGACCCTAAAATAGTCATGTTTATTGATGCCCTTTCCCATTTAACCTGGCTAACCGGCTACATTTACAGCAGGTTACAGGTTAGCATCTCTATTGGCTATTTGTTGCATGCATCTGTAGGCTGCTTCACTACAATTTTCACGTTTCCTCCTTTTTGGGCTTTTTTGCTGGATGAAATGCTAACTTTGATTGATGATGCAGCCACTTACATTGCGAGACTGTGCTAATGTCATAATAATTACATGGGCGTCATGTATTCGGTTTTTGTGTTAACAGTTTTGCCGAAATGTAGCCTAAGGGAAAAAATGAAAATGAAAATACAGAGATTCTCACTGGCCTCAATGGTGGCTACACCCCTGGTGTGTGTGTGTGTGTGTGTGTGTTGTGTTTGACCTATGACGTGGCTGCTGGTGGGCGTAATCTCAAGTCTTTGGAAGAGGTCGTCCGTGTCCTGGTCGACCACCAGGAGGTGCACTTCCTCCCCTCCCGCCCTGATGAGCGCCACCACCTCCGAATGCCTCAGGCCCTCGATGTTCACACTGTTCACCTGAGAAAAAAGAGCAGAATAGAAGAGGTGGAGGAAATGGAAGCGGGACAGGATGAAAGAGGAGACGGAGGAGAGAATAGATGCAGAGAAAAGACCTTTAATGAGAGAGTAGGAGAGACGAGGAAGCAGTGGATACACCTAAAAACTCCAAGGGTCCCCCCAAAAAGGAGTATCACTTATTTTTACCTATAATTCCACATGGACAGAATGTAGGACCATTTGTATAGAGGACTGCTATGATTTAAAATAAATAAATGTATTTCACTTATTCCTATTTATTTCCTATTATTTGTGTATTATTTTCCCTTCACACATAAATGTATTTATTTTCAGATTTAATTTTTCTTTTTATATATTGAGGTGAAAATGAATGAGTGAATAAATAAATAAATAAATGCATTTGAAAATTAATAAATAAAATTGAAAAATCGAATAATTGTGAAAACATATGCATAAATTAATTTCACGGCTTAATTTAGTAGCGTTTATTTCTTATTTTATTCTTCTTATTATTTGCGTATTATTTTCCCTTCACACATGCCTTTTTTAATTTCAAGTTTTATTTTTCATTTTATATATTAAGGTGAAAATAAATGAGTGAATAAATAAATAAAGAAATAAATGTATTTAATTTTGTAGGATTTATTTCCTATTATTTTCCCTTTGAACATTAATTTATAATTGTAATCTTATTTTTTATCAAATTAAAATTGTTATTTTATTTATTTATTTTTGATTTCCACTTTATATATTGGGATTAAAATGAATTAGGTGAGCGAATAAATAAAAAAATACATTGTGTAATTGATAAATAAAATAGCAAATTAAATAGATGTGAAAATAATACGCAAATAAATTAATTTTCTGAATTAATTCAATGGAAAATCCTTGATTATGGCACTTTCAGGCTTCCATACTTTTGGCCCTATGTTCCTGATAATTTCTTTTGTAGAACATCTTAACACTTAATCTCATGAGAGGGTCTGTGGTGTAGTTTCTATGAGTTTAAGGGTCCTGGATGTGAAAAGGTTCGAGAACCACTGATGTACACACCACAACCAGCAGGAGTTTAACCTCTGACACCAGATAGAATCTGTGGTTTGAGTAGAAGCAAATTTGCATGAATTCCCTTCCTGCCTCCACACTTTTCCTCTACACTACATGAACTTTTCGCCTCGTGTAGATGGAAATAGAACAAAGTCCCTGCTCATACAGGCACCATGCACATCACACATAAAAAGGCAGCAACACCAGGCCACGCTCTCTACCTCCATTCAACATGATCCTGTGTTTCCTCCCCTCCTTTAAACAGCTCTGCCACCCACTCTCAACCTGACCACAGCTAATCTCCTCTAATCCAATCACACTTTAAATCAGTCCGCAGGGCACTGGCGATTTTTCAATGTAGTTTTAGTCTTCGTATTGAGTCAAATGCCCATATTAGTTTTAGTCATATTCACTCAACTCGTTTTTGTTTAGTCACAAATGCATTTGTAAATACTTATATAGTTTGTACATAGCCTATTTATATTCTGTATCATTATAATTCATATTATCAGAGTCTGTTTAGAGTCTGTATATAATGTACCATATACTGTAGCATACACTGCACCATAATTATCAGATTATCACAGTTTATAATAGTCATAGCCTGTTAGTCTATATGTATAATATATATCTAATCTGTACATGTTATATAGTCTATATATTATATAATATATAGTCTGTATATATTTCAATCACTACTGAAGCACTCCTTGTTAGATGCTATCGGCATTTTGTTGCTTTGTGACATGTGCAATGACAAAAAAGTTGAATCCAATCTAGTCTAATCTAGAAAAGTGCTGGCACTAGTCTATTTTTAAGTTTCAAAGTAAATCCAAAGTATTTTAGTCTAATTTTAGTCAATAGTCTTTCTAAGAACGAAGGTTCCTAACAATAGGAATTATTGTTAGGAACCTTTGTTTAGTTCAGTGTGACGGAGGGACATGTTTTGAAGTGACACCACTAGAGTTACCCGACCGAGCTGAATGTTCCCTACGCAGGTTAAAACAGCACCAGAGAGTAGCTTCTTATGGTGAAGTAACAGACGTCGCCACATTTAGTGCCGATAGCACTGGTGGATGCTAGACACACACACACACACACACACACACACACACACACACACACACACACCTGGCAGCATCACTGGAGGCGAAATACAAGCGATGGCACTTTTTTGAGTGTAATTTAAAAAATTTGTGATAAAAAAGAGACAATTTTATTCGTTTTTTATTTAATTAGGTAGAAATATTTCAGCTTGTCTTTTTTCTTCAACAAAAAGTATTAATTTCATCAGTCAGCGTTTAAGGAAAAGAAATCGTGGACAAATATATTGCGTCTAGTCCCATCTGATGAAATTAACACTGCTGCAGAGCTGCTTCATTTGCAGAGTGGCGCTTTGTTTTTTCCCCTCTAATCCCTTAAAATTCACCCGCGATCACGCATCAACCCGCGTTCACTGTGTTTCACCTCCACTAGTCTGTCTCCAGGCCTCACGTCTGAGCTCTCAGCGGCTGATCCGGAGTCCACAGATCGGACGAACTGTCCTCCCCGCCGCTTATCGTTGTGCAGGTTGAAGCCGTAGCCGCCGTGTTGCCCCTTCACCAGGTGGCACAGGCGGGGGAGGTGCTCCACGGTTGGCTCCGGGGAGGGCGTCGCCTTCAGCTGCAACAGCAACGTTTAGGATGATGAATATAAGAACATTATGAAAAGTATTTCCATCTAATTAAGTGACATACATGTAAATATGCTGGGTCGACATAATGCGTTTGTGTTACTGTGACTTAATAAACCCAACATAAGCCTTAAAGGTTATTTCCACTTAATCAGAAAGAGTTAACTCATCATAACTTTTACATGTTAGTTCAACATGTTTAGTTTATGTGTGGGTGACCCAATTTAATGGGGTATGTAAAACTATATTACACTAATTTATTGCTAAATTAGCTTATTATAATTGGGTGAAAATGCCCTTTTATATATATATATATTTTTTTAAATGATCTTTTTGAGTTTAATACGCTGCCAATTTATTAGCTGTAGCTAATTCCTGCTGTGAAGCTCATAATGTCAGAGGTGATCTGTACATCGTATTATAGATCATTCTTTCTTCTAATTATTTTTTTTATTTTGAAATATATCTACATTTTTATTCAGACTGAGGCTTATTTTATAGACTAGTATTTATTCAGACTGACACTTAAAATTATTAAGGTTATTTATCGCTTTTTTAAAGAGCTGCTATTTTTTAATTCACTTTTAATTATTTTTTTTATGTTTCCTTGTGGAAAGAAGTGCATTTTTTTTTTTTGGTTCCAGATTTCCATCTGCGCTGTGAAATAAACGCAGACTCTCAGCGGCCTGTATGATTTTCATACCCGATGCAAAACACATTAACACTGTGATGAAGCTGTTTAAACATCATGAACTTCACAAAGAGGGATTTATTACAAGCTGCTGCTGCCTTGGATTAAACAAAACAAATAACTTAGTATCTTATGTCGACTTTTAACGTCATCAAATCGGTGATTTCAAGCAAATCACAATTTTACGTTCAATAAAAAAATAGACAAAGACCTGGGAAAGTGATGAAAAAGGGAAACTGCCTCCTGATCGATTTGATTTAACTGATAATTCTTTAATTTACCTCTGGGTAATGTAAGTTTAGAGTTTACACTATGGAAAGAAAGGACAGTTTTAAGCCCTGTTTAAAAAGTCACGTTAGAATGTAAAAATATGGCCTAAAGTCATTTTATTCTTTAATGTTACACAGGAAGTAATAAAACACACAAAGTTCTATGTACGTTTTTTTCTGTTTCCCCATCAGGCCATTACTTTAATATCATTTTATTATATCTTAATTACTATACATCTGAATGTAGACAAGAATCAACAATCTGATTATTTTTATCAATAAAATAATAACACATGCTAATACCAGTCCAGGTATTATGGTTTGGCACCTTTCCAGTGAGACAACAGGCAAAATAACAGCACCCTGACTCTGTTTCACCTGAATGGAACCTTAATTAGTATCACTGGTTCAATGAGTTTATATATATATATATATATATATATATATATATATATATATATATATATATATATATATATATATATATATATATATATATATATATATATATATATATATATATATATATATATATATATCCCTCTACTACATTTCCACTAAGTATCTCCCTACGAGATAAAACTTTTCTAGAAATTAATGGAGCGACTTGTGACATCAAAAACAGTGATGTGATATAATATATCCTATAGATAATAAATTATATATATAAACATGATAGTGGAACACAGGCAATTTCCTTTAACCTCTATTTTAATTAATTAATGTGCAATTTCACATATATGTGATACACAGTATTTGACAATATCGTTTTTTAACTATTATGATTGATTGAGTGATTTTAGCCACATTGCATAGTCTTTATACAGGTGATGGCTCCATTATAATAAAGCTGTGTCTCTATGTGTGTTGTGGATCTGGCTGAGACACATCACACAACTTGTGTGTGTGTGTGTGCGTGTGTGTGCGTGTGTGTGTGTGCGTGCGTGTGTGTGTGTGTGTGTGTGTTCTGATCCCTGCATTACTGCATGTCCTGAGGGTATTGGAGGATAGTGACTGTCTAGTGACATGGCTGTAACTGCACCTTCATGGCTACGTTGACCTGACAGATCGCTCTGTTCTCTCTGCTCCATCACACACACACACACACACACACACACACACACACACACACACACACACACACACACACACACACACACAGAAGGAAATATCTGAGCCCATCTATTTTGCATTTCCTCCCAGAGAGAGAGGATTTCCATGTCATGGACACGTTGGCGCTGCAACAGTTAGTTGATATGTGAACTGGGTCATCACCAGGATATTAACCTGCAAATATTTTGTGATAATAGATTCAGCTTTGAAGTGATTTCTATCAAACATTTACAGCTTTCACATCACTGTCAATAACCCAAACACCCTTGAGTTTTGGGACAAAACAATTCGTTTGAGAAATAGTCTGTAATTCTCGGTATTTTTCTCTCTTTGATGATTTGTACAACAAACAACTAACGGATCAATTGATAAAGCAATGTGCATACTAGCCAATAATGGAAATAGTTGCAGCTCTGTTTTAATACCTGTCATTTAATATCCTACTATACGGTTGTAAATGCATATTTCTTTTGTCTGTCTCTTTATATTATTTTTGTTACATTCTCATATAATGTGTTAGTGAAAGCTACAGCAACAAATACAGTAGTGTGAAAAGTTTGATTTGTGAAAAATGTCCTTATGTTGGTCAAAGGTTTTTTAATATTAAGGGAGAAACAAAATACAATCCAAACCTGCATAGCCCTGTGTGAAAAAGTGATTGCCCACCCCTGTTAAAACATAACTTCACTAGTTTATCACACCTGAGTTCAATTTCCCAGGCCTTATTACTGTTCTCAATCAAGAAATCCCTTAAATAGGACCTGCCTGACAAAGTGAAGAAGACCAAAAGATCCTCAAGAGCTGCTGAGATCTAAAGAAACACAAATGAGATAGAAACTGAGATCTGTCAGTCTAGAAAAAGCTTCTAAAGCTCCTTTTAAATGTGTGTAGAATATCAACCAGAGAGGTGAGTGGAAGCGTTTAATTTGTGTTACGTAAGGCAGCCTCATATGGGCGCCTGCTGCCATAATAACATCATGCAACAATGAAATCTCGTCTGTATTTACATGTTGTGTGATGTGAATGTCAGCAGCGTGACGAGTGACTCGGGTGTTGGACATGTTAGAGATCGTCTGTGCGTGTCTCGTCTGTTTGTTGAAAAGCACAGAGCTTCAGTGGTGCTGGTATGGGATTAAGATGCCGTCTTGGTTTCTGGTTTCCTGCTGAGTTGGTGGCAGAAATTCCTGGTTTGTGGTGTAATTCTGCCTAATAAATAGTTTTCTTGGTATTCTTGGTATCGGTTCTCATATGTTTTTAGCCTATTTGTTCACACATCTGGTTGAATGTACCGTTAAAATATCAATAAAAAATACCAATAAATATTTTTAAAATACCAATTTGGCTTCAAAAACATTGAAATGTGATAGGCAGTTGATGCTAATGTTGTAATTAAGTATATTAGACGACTACTTCCAACTGCAGATGCTGATAATGTAATTACAGCCAAAAACGTAATAATGTCCGATAACAGCAGATATCATAATAAGGGCTGATAACTTAATATGATCGATAACTTAATAATGGCCAACAATATAATAACAGCTGATATCTTAATAATGATCAATAATATAAGTTATGTTATTACGTTATCGTTACATACGGCCGATACGTTATTTGTAATGTTATAACAGTCAATAATGTAATAACAGCTGATAACCTAATAATAGCAGATAACTTAATATAGTTATAAAGTAGTTATAACGTTATTACGTTATTGTTAGATACAGCTGATAGTTATCTGTAATGTTATAACAGTCAATAACAGCTGATATCGTAATAATGGTCAATAACTAAATAACGGCCAATAACAGAATAACAGCCGATATATTAATAACGATCGATAACGTAATAATTTATAATGTTATGTTATTATTACATATGGCTGATACGTTATTTGTAATGTTATAACAGTTAATAATGTAATAACAGCCGATTACCTAATAATAGCAGATAACTTAATAATGGTTGATAACATAATAACGGCAGATATTTTAATAGCGATTGATAATGTAATAAGTTATAATGTTATTATGTTATTGTTACATATGGCCGATAGTTATCTGTAATGTTATAACAGTCAATAACAGCTGATATCGTAATAAGACCAGATAACGTAATAATGGTCAATAACTAAATAATGACCAATAACAGCATAACAGCCGACATCAATAACAGCCGATAACATAATAACAGCAGATATCTTAATAATAACGTAATAATTTATAATGTTATTATGTTATTATTACATACAGTTATTTGTAATGTTATAACAGTCAATAATGTAATAACAGCCGATAACATAATAACAGCCGATATCTTAATAACGATCAATAACTTAATAAGTTATGTTATTATGTTATTGTTACATACGGTCGATAGTTATCTATAATGTTATAAGAGTCAATAACATAATAACAGCTGATAACATAATAACTATAGTATAATAACAGCCAATATCCTAATAACGGCTGATAACATAATAACAGCTGATAACTAAATAACGGACGATAATATAATAAGTTATAATGTTATTATGTTATTGTTACATATGGATGATACATTATCTGTAATGTTATAACAGTCAATAACATGGCTAATATCTTAATAATGGCCGATAACATAATAACAGCAGATAACTAAATAACTGCAGATGACGTAATAACAGCCAATAATGTAATAAGTTATGTTTTTTTGCACTTTTATTACGTTATTGAACAGTTATTTGTCTATTACATTTATTACGTTATCGGCCGTTATTATGCTATCAGCTTTTATTTAAGTAAAAGATCTAAATAAAACAAAATAGATGCTAACAGTGCTCGTTCAGTTTGCACTAAATCCGCTAAATGCTCTGAGGATCCCATCAAAAGCAGTTTTTTGGTAGTAAGGAGTAGAGCCATTCTATCACAGGCCTGTATTTTAAAGGTTAAGAGCCCAGATGATCAAAGTGCTGCAGCCATTGTTGGTGGTGATGTAACAGATCTGCTGCTGTGTGTTGTACAGGCCACTGCTGTTATTGCTTATTATGTATTTTTTTTTTTTTGATGTGGGGCCGCCTGTATTTACTCTGCTTTCAGCTAAACACATGGTGGTTTGATGTGAGCGGCTCGTTCCGAGCGTCCTGGTCCACTTTTTGTTTGGAGACCAAACAGCGAGCTCAATCTCTGACAGACAGTTCCTGATTATTTCTGCAGCCAGGCTGACGTTTGATGATTCACAGAAGATCTGTGGCCGGATCTTGTGGAATATTGTTTAGCATTTTAATTTGCTGCATCATACTTGCTGTTTAGGAAATACACGAACGAGCCATTTTTGTGTTTGTTGAAAAACTCTGATAGGAAACGGAAAAGTTTCTAACTAATCCGTATCCACCTTTTTTATGAGCTGTACGGTCAGAGGTGTGGGGAGTGACAGCCTGTGTCTCGAGCCCAAAATAAACCCCCGTGCAAAATATTTGATTATGCAACGTTGCTATCTCAAAATCTCATCCTTCCCATGACTCTTTGGCCCCATTTCTGTCCCTGGAGACAGTCAAAAGCCTGCTTTACTTACAAAGTTAAGCGGATAAGAGTGATTAAAATGTGAATTTATACTGGACAGTCAATACTGTTTAAAGCAGAGGCGTCAAACTCATTTTAGTTCATTGGCCACATACAGTTATTATATGGGCTGGAGCAGTAAACCTGATCTATAATAGCCTCCTGTGTGAATATAAACACCATATTTACAAATTTCTCCTTTTCTTTTCAAGTAAAACTACAATCTGAGGGTAATTTAGAGTCTCCAATTAACCTCAGCATGTTTTTGGACTGTGGGAGGAAGCCGGAGTACCTGGTGAAAACCCACGCAGACACGGGGAGAACATGCAAACTCCACACAGAAAGGTCCCAGACCCAGGACCAAGGAGGTCTTGAACCTGTGACCTTCTTGCTGTGAGGCAACAGCGCTAACCTCTGCGCCACCGTGTAATGGCTGCAGATACTTCAATTTAAAAAAATATTACACAACTGTTCCAGAGTTTGGGGTTGTTTAGAAATTTCATCATTTTTTAAAGAAAAATCACAGTTTTTTTCAATGAAGATAACTTTAAACTAATCAGAAATACACTAATGTGGTAAATGACTATTCTAGCTGCAAATGCAAATGAGGCCCATTTCCAGCAACTATCAGTCCAGAGTTCTAATGGAACAATGTGTTTGCTCATTGCATCAGAAGGTTAATGGATGATTAGAAAACCCTTGATGCTAACATGTTAGCACAGGTGAAAACTGCTTAGAGAAGCTAGAAAACTGAGCTTCCTTTGATAAAAGCAACGTTTGAAGGAAAAACTTTCAAATACAAATCATTATTTCTAACCTTGTCAATGTCTTGACTATATTTTCTATTAATTTTACAACTCATGTTAAATAAAAGTGTGACTTTTCATGGAAAACACTAAATTGTCTGACCCCAAACCTTTGAACAGCAGGGTTTAGGGACCCAGAGGTCCTTGAAGAATTAGTAGTAATAATTTCCTATTATTTGTGTAGTTTTCCTTTTGCACATGAATTTATTTAATTTCAATTTTATATATTGAGGTGAAAATGGATTTAAAATGGATAAATAAATAAATTAATTTAACTTAGTGGTATTTATTTCCCATTATTTGTGTATTATTTTTCCTTTGCACATGAATTTATTTAATTTCAAAATGTATTTCACATTTTAGAGGTGAAAATGAATGGGGTGAGTTTAAAAATTAATAAATAAAAAGGAAAATAATACACATAAATTAATTTAATGAATGAATTAAATGGAAAGTTAAATAAATATGGACATTAACTGGTCTTTATGTACTGAGTTATTACTTATTTATTCTTGATTATGGCAGTTTCTGTCCTCCATAACTTGGCTTTGGGTTATAAAACATCTTAATGCTCAAATCTCATAAAACAGGGTCTGTGGTCTAGTTTCCATGACTTTAAGGGTCCTTAATGTAAAAAAAAGTTTGAGAACCACTGATTTATCTGACCTGAATACAAAGCAGAATACCATGAGGGAACTAAAGTTAAGGTAAATTCAATCTCCCTTTATCTTTTCTTTAAAAATAGTCATTAATTTTGACTACAGTGCTGTGTGTCTGCAAGAAATGTGAGAAAACTGAAGCTCAGTGCATGAGATGTTCATGTAAACAGGTGTTTTTTTCTTTAAGAACAATGGCTACTTGTAATGGTCACACCTCAGAGAACACAGAGGCTCGTAAACCGATGTAACAGTAGGTGCAGGTCGTATTTAAGCGGGTGTTTGGGTGACAGGAAAAGTTAAATACAGGTCAAGGGAAGGGCAGCAATGGATTTCACTGCCGTACTCCAGGGAGGAGGACTGGAGGAATCCTTTTGAACCTGCTGTAATTACGCTGTGATCCACCGTTTCATGTGTTTTCCCCAATGACTCTTTTACAGTGTTTGGACTTTTTTTTTCTTTTTATCTGATTTTGAGTGGAAGGAATGTGGAGGGAGAGTGAGAAGAATCATGGCTGAAAGTGATGAATTCAACACTGATTTATAGACATACCATTAACTTGTAAACCAACAGGAGTGCAGCTGATTGGATTTGTGCTGCTTTCTGCTTCATGGCCTCAATTCATTCTTTGAGGTTTTTTTTTCAGTCCCAGTTCAGAGAAGTTGCAGCACTACTTCTAAAGGCGCCTGTTTCCAAGTAGCAGACCAGCCAAGTGCTCAAATCCAGATTACTTGCTCGAGAGTGTAAGCTCAGTGTCTCTCTCTCTAACACATTGGCCTCAGCTCCAGACTTCTAATAAATACAACTCTTCTAACCCATTTAACTCCACCAGCAACTGCTACTGTCATTTTCTGTCATTGTTGGTTCGAAAGTTGATTTGTTGCTATTGTTTATTGTGAAATCGGCCAATTCATAAAAGCACATAAATGGTGTTATCAAATGTGATGAGAAAATCAGAAAGATATCATAATCAGTACTGTCATGAAGGATGATGAGTTGAGGGAAGTGATTTGATCAACAGTCTTTGAGGATGGATTAATCATGGATTAATCATTTTGATAATTGATAGATTAATCAACTATTAAAATAGTTGTTAGTTGCAGCCATATTAAATAGATATATATACATATCAGGGTTGAAAATTATAACAATTTAAATGAAATGACGTCTTTCTGGGGGAGTTTGTCTTCTTCGTATTCTTGGGAGAAAGGGGCAGGAAGTCGATGATGTCGTATGACAGGAACGGGTGTGGTGCAGACAGAGGAGCCATGAATATCTTGATTTTTTTTGTTTTATTTTGGTGAATGAATGATTTGGGCCCTCTAGTTAATCAGTGTCATAATTTATTATGGTATCAAACATCATGAGAGAATGAAGTTTGTGCCATAGTTCTATACTGGACATTCTGGGGGTTCCCCTCCTTGGTTTTACAAAATGGTTTAGTCCATTCAGAGACAGCAGCTGGCGACAAATGTAACATCAACGATTTCCAGATTAAATAAAGGCCAAATGCATTGATTCAGATTGTGAATGAAACAACCAGTCATCAATAAAATCTGACCTGATTTTATATTAGCTTATTAACTTATAAATATGTTTTCCATGCTTTGACAGAGTCCCAACTATATATATATATATATATATATATATATATATATATATATATATATATATATATATATATATATATATATATATATATATATATATATATATATTTCCATATCTATTTATTTAATTATTTATTATTATTATTTATTTCCATTTTATTTAAATTACACAATGAATTTATTTATTTATTCACTCACCTAATTAATTTTCACCTCAATATATAAAGTGGAATTAAATAAAATAAAAATTGAAATTACATAAAAAATAATAATATTATTATTACAATAATAACTTACTGTCCAAAGGGAAATGTATAGCAACATACTGTGCAATTTGATATCTACGTGGCAACACAACAAATGTGTGTAACCATCTACAACAAAAGCACAGTCATGCTGAATAAATGCAGTGTCATGATTTCGATATTGATTTTTTTTATTATCTAAAATCGAGCAGCCCTATCCACGGTTGGCGTCCACTCTTACCTCCGTGTCTGTGGCTGAGCTCGATGCCAACGACGACCTTTTGACCTTGTGGGTGGGCGACCCGGCGGCGGGCCGGTGGAAGGAGTGCATGTGGTAGGGGGGCAGCGGCGAGTTCTCCCTGGGCAGGGGAGAGCTGGAGGGGGTGGGGCGGGGCGAGGGGCGCAGGGAGAGGGTCCCCATCTCCACGGCCAGGTCCTCGGTGCACGCCAGGCCGCAGCCACGCAGGTAGTCGTCCGTGTCCCTGTCCACCACCAGCAGCCGGGTGCGGTGGGCCACCTCCCGGATCTGGTTCACCACCTGCAGATAAAAAAAAAAAAAAGAGGAGCTCCGAGATCAGTTGGGATGAACGGCGAGGTGCCTGTGTTCAACCTATACATGACACACTTTTAACAAAACACAGACACACACTTATTCTCTTTGACCCATTTAAACACCCCCCCCCACCCCACCACCCTCTCCTTCTCCTGTTCCTCAGGCAAGGGGAAAAGTAGTCTAACAGGTACAGGCCCCATTGTTGTCCCTCAGAGAGATTATATGCCCAGTGTTGGGTCCCTTTTCAACAGCAAAATCTGATCATTGAGCCTTTAAACTCACCTGGTGGTGCGTGTCGTTCTCCACGTTCACCCCGTTCACCTCCACCACTCGGTCCCCGGGTCGCAGCCCGGCCAGGTCGGCCGAGGAGCCCGGCTCCACTTTCCGGATGAACTGTCCGCCTTTATTCCGCTCGCCGTGCAGGTGGAAGCCGTAGCCGCGCTCCCCTTTGGTCAGGAAGCAGAGCCTGGGTCTCAGCTCGCCCTCCATCCTCGGCTTGTCGGCGGGCGAAAAACAGGGGGTCAGGGGGTGTTTCAGGAGAAGAAACGAGCGTTCGGGAGGGTCTTAATCCAACAAACGGCCGCGCGCGCAGGTGACCAAAAGACCATCATCGTTTAGCATGATGCGAGTCCACGAATAATCCACAGGAATACAAAAAAATCTCACAAAATAGACTCAGACTAACTAGTTTAATCCATAGTGCGAAATAAACAAAGGCGCAAAAATGGTCCGCTGTGTGCGTAAAAGTGGCCAAAAAAACCACCGACAGCGACTTTAAGTCCCGTCCATCGGAGGAATAATCCAAGAGATCAGAGATTAGAAAACTGCTCCTGGCACGCAACGCTTAATTCTCCTCGTCAGCGGAGCGAGCGTCCTCCTGTCCGACCCGGTGGGAAAGTGAAGAGGCGTCAACAACAGATGCCGCTACGTCTCCCTCTCGAGCGCGCACCTGACGCGTCTGCGCCGCGCCGCGCCGCGCTGGCGGAATAACGAGCGTCTGACTGAGAGAGAGCGGCCAACGAGACAGGTCGTTGTAAAGAATAGAACAGGGATGGAAATAGTCCGTTTTGATTTTGTTAGAAGAAATTAAACCAGCTGCTCATACAGCTGTGGAAAAAATAAGAGACCACTGCAAAATTACCATTTTTTTCTGATTTTACTGCTGTGTTTGGGCAAATTGAGTGACTTTATTCCACCCCTGGTACCTGAATGCAATTTCAATGTACAACTTATTCCATATTGAAATGAATGTGTGACGATAGTGACGATAGTGAAGTGACGATATCTTGTTTTTGGTACAATTATTCAAATTTTGAGTAGAATTGTCTTGAAATATCTTATTCCATGGTCTGATAAATTCTGTGTATTTCCATTTTTTTCTTGAGTTTGTTCAATTTAGTCTTGTTTTCTAAAACAAGTTTGAATTCTTATCTTAATTTGTATTTTTTATCTCATATTTTGGCCTTTTTTCCATCATAATTCAGACTTTTTTGAATTCAGAAAAAAATAAATAAGCAAAATATCTGCCAATTCAAGGCAATTTTACTAAAGAGTGGACTAATTATATGAAATACAATATATTTCCCCCCTAATATGATTTCATTATTTACAGTGCACTGATCAATATTTAGCTTTTTACGCAGCAGATGAAGTTATCTCCTCCTTTACAAACCATCAAAATTATAAATATTTTACCTCTTGAGCCCTGAAAGATTCTCACTGCTTCACATTTCTGTGAAGAAACAGGGACTGGAACATTTATTGTCTTACCCAGCAGGTCGGATTGGACCCTTCAGCAGGTTGGTTCTGCTCTAAAACAATCATTACTGTGCTAAACAACTACTTCATCATTTGATGTGTTATAACTAAAGCTACAGCACCACACATATGTTTACAGTGGGTTTTGTTTGGGCCTTTTTCACAGCAGATATTTGGACTTGTATGTAGATAAACACAGGTGTAACTTATATGAATGATGGCTCAGTTCCATTTGTCTCAGCGAGTTTTGATACAGAACCAGCCCGGCACACCTCAATAGAATCTCATGCTGCAACACACCAGTTAAATCATAACTCATAGGGAAAGTATGGATATCTCTACAGGGTGCTTGCTCTTTTTCCAAATTAAAATTCCAGACCTTTTCAATACTTTTTCAAAACTGATATATTAAATGATATAATAAATGAGTGTTTATTAGAAATGTTAAATTTTATCGGCTAATAATCAATAAACAAGTGCATTATTCACAGTTAATTGTTTTTACTGAGAATGAGAACGCTACTGTTGACCACTAGGCTTTGTCCCTCTGCAGTGACATAGCAAGAACAAGCGGAAGACCAACGTTAGGCTATGCAAGCGTTGATTGGACATCCCTCCATTAGATTCATACAGTAGGTGACCAGTTAGTAAAACTCATAGGAAAAAAAAATATAGTTATATAGCAGACTTTCCCATTTCACAATGCCTTTGAGCATATTGTAAAATTCTACCATACATTTTTTCCATACTTTATTAAGACTTTCACACAAAATTCAAGACTTTTCAAGGTCTGGAAAACAGCGTTTTGAAATTCCATACTTATTAAGACTTTCGTAAGCACCCTGCTCTATGATAAATAAAATGCAACACACACAATTAACAGAAGTGAATTTACTGTTAATGTACTGAGATATAGTTTTTCTGCAGTATGTAACAGATATGGAATAGAATGTCCTCTGGATTAGAGGGAAATCTAAAAACAAGACTTTCACATGCAGGTCTAGTGCATAACATTGTTTTATTTTGTAAAAAAAATAACTATAATTACAAAAATAATTAATCTCACTTGAGTTGTAAAAAAAAGTGTCATTATAGTGTTAAATACAACAAAGTGATGGGAATTACTACAAACATCCTGTAACATTCGCATCGATGTTTTATCTTAAACGCTGATTTTCAGTTTGCATGTGCACCTGCGCGTCTTCTTCTCCGACTTCCTGTTCACAGCTCAAAGTTTGTTAGATATGAAGGACACACACAGCGCGCTTCAGTGACTGATGAATACAACTTTGTTCACGAGGAAGCTGCTCGGGGCCACTTTTAATCAGTGGTTATTAACTTTCCTTTTTAGCTTCCGTCTCTGTTTACTGGGGGAAACAGGTGTGAGCAGCTGCTCCTCTTTCGCTCTCTCGTCTTTGAGAGCAGGTTCGGTTTTTGCTTTGAAGGAAGACGCTGGACTCGGAGAGCGTTGGGCTCCAGATTTGTTCCTCTTTGCGGGTGACTGCTTGTGGGCAGACGGGCAGCTGTGCTGGTTCAGACAGGCGGAGCAGAGAGGGTTGACGGGCAGACAAAGCTGCTGTCCGAACCCCACCAGCAGCCAGTTGATCTCGCTCCACAGCTCCCTGCAGCAGAAAAGCAGCATAAATAAATATATATATAAAACCTCAGGACAGAAACGTGTTTATTTCAGAGCAGCACATGTATCTGGGTCAGTCTTGGTGACCGTGATCTTTATAGATCTGTTGGTCCATGTTAATCAGGTTGTACGGATCAGCAGTGAATCAGTCATGTCGTTACCTGGGCAACCACTCCTCCAGGGCCTTGCGCGTTTCCTCCGGGTTCTTGGTCGGTTTCCTGACCCAGCCCAGCCGGTTGGAGATGCGATGCACATGTGTGTCCACGCCTTAATGGAGACCAACAGCAAATTAAAAACATTTACACTTTATACACAGGCTTTGTTTCAAGTTTTAATACAACCAGATATATTTAGGGTGTTTAAAATCCTTTCTAAAACTTCTCTATGGAGAGGTAAAAACAGGTTGTTTTGTGTCTGGTACAAATAATAATAAGCCTCTCCTCTGATTGGCTGATTTGAATGTCTGTGTAGTTGTGACATCGAAACTTCTGAGAAGAAGCTCCAAGGCTCAGTTTGAGTTTGTTTTGACATTAGATTATTGTTTAGGACACTTAGTGAGCAAAAAATGTCAAATCTTACCTGGTTCTTTCTAGAAATAGCTACACACAGATATATTATATTTGGATTTTTGACTGTTTGTTGAACAAAATGAAAATATTTATTAAATATTTGCTGTTTTTCAATCATTTATAGACCAATTATTCGATTAACTGATTTAATCATTTGCAGATTATTCTTTCAAACAATGAATATAGATGTTGCTTTCAAACTTTATTCCTACTTTACTGTAGAAAAGGGAAGAGTTCACCCTGCAGAAGACAAACATCCTTATATGGAAATGCTCAATTTCTCACTTAATACTCACAAGTGAAGCTAATTTTCTATAAAAATTTGTCTTCATTCAAGAAAAGTCTCTCCAGACATCTTTTAAGCAGCAGCAGGAGTTTTACTGCTGAAAAAACTTGATAGTTATTACCCGAGGGAGACTTCAATTTAAATTCATCCTCCATTAAGACATGATTTATTCGTTTTGTTCTAGTTGATATGAAAGTGACAGCGTCCCCACCTATTCCGGACACTTTGTCCCAGGCGATGTCCATAGCCAGGTGAGCCATCTTGGGTCCGACTCCTGGCAGGCGGACCAGCCCCTCCACGCTGTCCGGGATGTCCCCTCCAAACTCCTCCTGCAGCATGGCTGCCGTCAGCTTCAGGTACTTCACCTTGGTCTAGAGAATATTGACAAGGTTAGAAATAATGATTTGTTTGAAATAATTATTTTTTCCTTCCGATTTTGCTCTCATCAAAGGAAGGTCAGTTTTCTAGCTTCTCTAAGCAGCTAAACTGTTTTCAGCTGTGCTAACATGTTAGCATCAAGGGTTTTCTAATCATCCATTAGTCTTCTGATGCAATGAGCAAACACATTGTTCCATTAGAACACTGGACTGATAGTTGCTGGAAATGCACCTCTATACACCTATGTAGATATTGAAGCACCAAAAACCAGACATTTGCAGCTAGAATAGTCATTTACCATATTAGCAATGTAGAGATTGTATTTCTGATTAGTTTAATGTTATATTCATTGAAAAAAACAGTGCTTTTCTATCAAAAGTAAGGACATGTCTAAGTGATCCATAACATTTGAATGGTAGTATAAAAAATAGAGACAGATTCAACATTCAAAGACTCAAAGTGTTTATTTTCATGTGCACAGTGTAGAATGAAATTCTTAGTTGCTGTCAACATGAATCAATAAGAATAAAAATAGTAATAAGGTATTAAAGTTAAAATAACACACAAGTAACATACAATATATAAATATAACTAGGCAGATTATGTACAGATATTTACAAGTAATGTGCAAGGTATGAGCAGTATGAATCAGGAATAAGGTGCATGTTCTTGGAACAGGAAGATCTTTGGTGTTACCTTCCAGAAGCCGACGGGGTAGATGAGTTTTCCCAGCGTTTCCTCGTCAGTGGTGAGAAGGTTTTCCACGGTGCAGCCGTGAGCTCGGAGCTTCTGCATCGCCGCCGCCGTCACCTGGTCTTTGGTCTGACTGGACAGCATGAGCGACACCAGCACCTGGAAACGTCTCACCTGTCCCGAGAGATGAAGCAGAAAATGGAACAATGCAGAATCATTTTTAACTGTTAAAATATGTAGACACCTACATGTGCAGGGGCCTCTGTGTCATAGCATTTCTCTGCTCCCATTTTATCTACAGGCGCGTCACAGCTGCTCCTCATCTCACGAATAAATCCTAATTGCTTCCTCCACTCAGGAGGCTCCCAGCGCTCCGTCTTCACCGGAGAAACCACACCATCTTTGTCGTATTCCACCTTCAGCTGTGTCCTCCTGCGGCGGTGTGGCGACAGTGGGATGGTTTCTGTTTTTGGCTGCACGGCGAGTTCATGGCAACAACCTGAATGAAACGATGGAATGAGATAATAAGAATAAGATTTAAAGGGAATACGATTTGTGCTTTTAGGTTTTTTTTATAACAGGAAGTGGCTGAAATTAGGGAGAACTGAACTGACTCAGTACATGAATGAATATGCCATTTTATTATTTTTTTAAAATCTATTTATTTATGTATTCACACACATATATTTCCCCATTTATATTTATTTCTCCATTTCCTTTTGCCTTTCTACCTCAAGATAAAATACAAATTTTAATTAAATAAATGTATATGCAAAGGGAACATAATAGGAAATAAATGTGTTAATAGGAAAGTAAATAAAGTAACTTATTTACTTTTATTTTAGGCAGTTTCAGTCCTCCTAACAAATGCTCCTACATTGTTTTCAATGTTTATTTTCTTTCCCTTAAGAATTTTTAATTTAAAATCAACACCTTAGGTAATATAAACGCCCCGTGCAATACTTAAAACCATCCTCTGTGCATAAAGGTGCTATTTGTTAAATCCTTCATTACTCGTGTTGATTGCTGGTCTATGCATAAATGGAAAATAAAGAAACTTTGAACCTTATACCCATTGAAGGAATGCTGATAATATGTCATAATGACATATATCATGTATTATTATATATTTTCATGTATTATACTTATTAGACCCCTACTCACTTAATAAAATAATAAAGCCTACTGTACTTCTATACTACATTTTTACCACCTGCATATCCTCTGATGTGATTATCGCTTTTCTAATGATAGATTACACACTGTAACTTTACAGTTACACCAGTTTTTCATTCACTAGTCAGTGATAAACTGGTTAAATGAATAATAGTTTATTTCTATTTAGTTTTCAGGTAATTACCCGTTGATACGGGGGCCGAGGAGGGTCTCTGCTGGGAGACGCTCTCCTCCTCCTCCTCCGCCTTCACCGGCACAGCGGAACCCGGATCCAGGTTCCCGGGTCTCCCGGTGATTTTGGACCGGAGAGAGGCCGCGGTTCGGCTCCCACTGCGGGTGACTGCGGGGCTGCTGTGCGTGAAGTAAGGAGAACTCATTATGAAGCCATGAGCTGCGGTAACGCTACAGACCCGCATGCTGCAGCGGACATGATGGAGCTGAACTTTGTTTCTTCTTCGTCGCTTGTTTACAGGTTTCAGTTCTTCTTCTTCTTCTTTTTTTTAGGTCGCTACTATGGCGTATTGCTGCCCTCTTTCCCCAATGTGTGTTATTATATTATTATATACATTTTAAAGACATTATTATATACAGTTTAAAGACAAAATTAATACATTTCGGGGAATATCTCACTGAAAAAATATGCTATTTTTTCTTGTTTAACTGCACCCGAGTTGCCATAGTAACAGCACCAACTAATAGGGCGTGAGATGACGTCACACAGTCTAGCTTCAGGCGTCCAAAAAGTTTAGTTTTTTTAAACGAGAATTATCTCTTAATAATAATATTATATAATAATACGTGTGGTAAAATCACCTTAATACCGAGTTGAATGCATCATACCCTTTATGCCTTGTAGGACAATAGCCATTTTACTTTGGCCATTTTAATTTTTTGCCTAAATCAGGGGAAAAAAATGACTTGGGCAATTTACCAAGCTTTCTTAAAGGTGGCTACTTCAAGAAGCAAGAATATATGGTGCAGAAGAAGCTAAATATGATTCTTGAATCAATTTCTACTGGTGAGTGATAAAGGATATAGGCTGCAATGTTTTATAGTAATTTAGTTTAAATTTCACAAGTTATACCTCAATAAACATCACATCTCGGGTTTTAAAAAGTTGTCAAAACTGGACGGAGATGAGTTACATTCAATAAAAAACATGCAAAGAAGAGCTGGAAAATGATGAAAAGGGCATTGTCTACTGACCAATTTGATTTACCTGACATTTGTTTAATTTTACATTTGTTCAATGTGAGTTTTGAGTTTGCAATATGGAATGAAAGAACAGTTTATGTCAGGTTTAAAGTTGCATAAAGTGACACTGGAATGTTCAAAAATTGCCTGAATACCTTTATTGTTTATTTCTACTTAAGTGACACACAATGTTTTATGTATGTCCACAGTCATTCAATGTCAAGGTCTTTTTGATTAAAATGATTAATAAATATGATATTCTCTGCATTTAAAACAGTTTTTGTGTTTTCCCAAAAACCTGAAAAAATGACTTAGGTCATTATTTGAATAGGGTGCATGTGCATGTTTTAATAAAGTGATTGCAGTGGCGAATTGTGCATAAAATATAGGTGACTTTTACTTTTATTAAAGCCATTTTCTGGTAAAATCTGTACTTTTACTTGTTTGTGGTTTCATACACTTCTACTGACACTTGTGTTTACCTACTATTTCATGTCAATATGGCTGAAATGGATGTGTAATATAATATAATATAATATAATATAATATAATATATGTTTATAATAAATCCATGGTCTTTAACATTAGAATCCATCTTGTTACCCAGCAGCGCCACCTACAGGCAGCTAGAAGACCCCAACAGGAACTAGCTTTAGCATCGTTAGCATAGCTCACTAACGGTCCGTGTTCAATAATGTAGTGGAATGAAGGAAGGAATTAGGAACAATTTTACCGGTTTTGGGGAAACAAAAGGGAGACTGGGTTTTCTGAGAATATTGTATTTCCTGTTTTTTTACCCGCAAAAAATAACAAACAACGGGCTTAACGAACTGGACTCAGTTTACTTTGTGTTTAACTCCATTTCCCATAAGCCAGCGCGGCCAAACGTGTTTTTGTAGGAAGTGTCCCTGTCAGAGCATTAGCGTGTCATCCGGTTGGCTGAGGAGTGGAGGACTGAGCTTGGTCCGAGCTTTCAGCTGCAAACACCAGAGTTTTATCAATGCAGGGACTCAGGAGGCTCTGTTATCTGCACATGGACGAAGCTGTAACCGCATGAAACCGAAAAAGACTCAACTTAAACAAGGTGAGAAAGGAGGAGTAGTAGGAGGAGACGGAGACGGAGGAGGAGGAGACGTTGGGCTTTTTTTTTTTTTTTTTTTTTTTTTTTAAAGCTACCAGACCTTGAATATCAGCGAGGCATGCTAGCTCCTGACATGCAATGTAATAAAGCGTAACGTTAGCTAACTGTCCAGAAGCGCCATTGTGCATTTCTCCCAATTCTGCCATGTTTGTGTGGTTGACGTGTTGCCAGATGTTCGCTGCACTACCTTGCACAGATGTTGGTGGAGGTTGTTGTTGTTGAACTGGAACAGAGCAGTCGTTGTCTAGTCTGCTCACCTCCCCACTGTCTCTATGTCTGTCAAGTCCGCAGGGTTACACATTTACAGGCTCAAAACTTCCCTGCCTGGATAATGCTGGTGGTCTTAAATAGCCTCTTTAAGCAAATTACAAGCAGATATACCCACTACACCTGTTTTAGACCCACTGCAGGTCATTAGCACATCTGTCAACAAGTCAAGCTAAATGAAATAGATGTTTTTACTGCAAAAATAGTTAATCTGGACAATTTAAATAAACACACAGCAAATGGACAAGCTTTTGTCTGTTAGTGGCTCATATGCCTTAAAAAGAAACAAAAGGCCACCTTGTCAAACTAGTTGTAGTTGAAAACCAATATTCTTCATAAGTAGAAATATTTCATCATCCATTAAAAGAGAACTTATTCAATAAGTCAGGCTAGATGAAGTAGATGTTTTTACTGCAAAAATAATTAATCTGGACTGTTTAAATAAACCCACCATAACAAGAAATTAGATGGACTATTTATTTGCGTGTTACTGGATCACTTGACATAAAAAGAAACCCTCAAACAAATAAAAAAGGCAAGCTGCCACCATGTCACTCTAGTTGTAGTTGAAAACCAATATTCTTCATAAGTAGAAATATTTCATCATCCATAAAAAAAGAACTTATTCAATAACATTTATACAACAACCCTACTTGGCCCACAAGCCAAAATAACACACAGACAGCAGAGTATATTTAAAAAGTCATTATTTATTACATATCTAAAAGAAACCCCACACTGTCAAAAAATGTGAGAATAAAAGTAGAAATGGTCATTAAACATTTAAATGCTGATTATACATGCAGACTTTTGTTTGGGATGCTAATGACACTGAAGAAATGCACCCGCCGGCTTTTAGAAGTTTCTCTTTAAACTGTTTTCAGTGGTACTGCTCACTATCAAAGAAATAGTCTGTATGTAAACTGCAGACGGCATGTTTGCAATTTGGTTGCGCTGGCCCTTTTAAAACCTATTTTATTTTTTCATGTTTTTTTTTTTTTTATTCAGGGAAGTTTCATTTTAACTGAGAGGAAGGAACACCGTCACATTCACGCAGCCACACATATTCACACCTGGAAGCGGCCGTGGTTCGACCTGCTGTCACTGAGCAGCTGTTTGGGGTTAAGGGCCTTGTTCAAGGCCATATGAGTCGTAGCGAGAGATTAAACTGATGACCTTACAGTCACAAACTGCCAAATGTGCTTAGCTGACACTCAGTCACAATGATGTTAATTGCTGTGAGTTTAGTTATTGCTAATATTGTTTCTTCATGTAGCAGAATCTAGTTAATAACTGAATGCAAGTTCACGTAGCCGGATTAATTAAATTAAATGCTTGGCTAAAGGCAGAATGTCAAATGCGGTTGTTTAGTTTTTCACTATTTTTTTAAATATTGCATGTATACTCGAGAATGCATTTTTAGACATGTTTTTCAAAGAAACATTCTCGGTAAGCACGCATCCAAGAAATACTGAAATACCTCAATGTCCTCCACCATTGAATGAATGATGTTGCTCTCATTTATGAACTTTTTGTCAACTTTTTGTCTGGTTTTGGCTTTTAAATGACAAATTAGGACCCCCCTGTAGATAGTTTGGTTGAACACTCATTGTTTCAGTGCACAACAACATATACAAGCATCACAGAATCTTACATCGCACCATTAAAACAATAAAGGCCATAACTTTAATGCAAGAATAAAAACCAAAGTCAAGAATTGATTTCAAACAGAGTCCTACTTATTAATAAGAAACAATATTGTACAAAGGCTAAATCGAGTGCAGGAATAACAGCAGTTATTGCAACTGAAGGACTAAAACAGCCAAATATGTCTTAACTTAAAGTAGAGCAAAACAGCAAAAAAACTAAATCTTTAATGCAGCTTTGATGATCTCAAGATAGATTCTTCAGGTCACCACATCACTGTACGCCACTATTCAGCCTTGCTTTTAACTCCACGAAGGCCAGATGTGGTGTTTTTTTGGAATATTCGGAGCATCTTTAATTGTAAATAGCTTGATGTAAATGTGATGGTTGTTGCAAAAATGCTTAAACATGTATCTCTGTTTCCCTACACAGCCGTCGGCCCCAGCTTGTATAGTCTGCTGCTCTTCCAGGCTGGGCCATGAACAAGCAGCCAAGCAAAGAGAGTCTCAAGGACAAGGTGAAGGGGATCTTTGGGCTCGGACCCCCACGTCCGCTGAGCAAACAAACTGACACCAAACCGTCCGAGTTTATTATCACCAATGACATCATCAAGGTTTGCACAGACCGTCTGGACACTTCTCCACATTCACACACGCTCACACTTACTGTGACTCAATGGATGACTGTATGAAGTGTCACAAAAAGAGGACCGGAAATGTGAAGTCGGTGAAAACGTTATCTAGAAAAATATCTTGTATTTAAGTGCAATTATTTAAATATCGAGTAGAATTATCTTTAATTTTCTTATTCCATTGGCAGATCATTTTACTTCTTTTGAGATTTTCAAAAATATGACAATTATGAGATAAAAAGACACATTCACACACGCTCACACTAACCAAAAACAATGATTTCCCACATCACGCCTTGGATTGTCTCACAGTCTTGTGCTTTTTCTTTTTCAGGAGCTCCAACCGGACTGTGGTTTGAGCAACCGCGTTCGTATGATGAATCACGTCTGTGATCTCGCAAAAACAAAAAGGTTTGAGGAGGTGAGTCTGCTGGCGGTTTGATATGTGGAACGCAACAGTACATGTGTGTTAATTGTTTTTTTTCCCCCCCAGCACGCCGTGGAGGCAGTATGGAAAGCTGTGGAGGACATGCTGACTCCAGAGCAGCCGCCTGAGGCCAGACATGCCGTCCTGCAGCTACTCAGGGCCATAATTCAGGGACAGGTAGATACACACACTCCAATAAAGTCCAAAATGTTTGTTTTGCTGCTTTAGTTTCTTAAAGGAACATTCACTGTTTTGGTGCAGGGGGATCGGTTTGGCCCTCTGAGAGCCTACTTCTTCAAGGTGATCAGAGACTACCAACCATGCACAGAGGAACTCTCCGATCGGCTGGAAGTCTTCAAGGCCTTAACTGAGAACGGGAAGGTCATCACTTACCTGGAAGAGGACATAGGTAAATCTTTAATTTGAATGGTTGTGAAATAATGAAGCACGGAGCCATTGTGTGATTTACCTTTTTGGTTACACTGCAAAACTAAAATCTTAACAGATGAAAAAGTCTTGTTTTTGATACATTTAGTTCAATATTGAGTTGAATGATCTTATTCCACTGGCAGTTAATTCAAGTTTTTTTCCTAATTTGTGTCAATTTGGTCTTTTTTTTATATAAAACAAGGAAAACATTTTCTTTAAAAAAATTAAATTGACTAAAATCAAGAAAATAAATTGAAATAAGATAAATGTTGGTTTTAACTTGTGATAGATGTTCCCCTTTGTGTTGATCATGCATCTGCTATTAAGGAACAGATCATATTAAACATTGGTAACGTTTGTTTCTCTACTCTCTGTTTTCTTCTCTTCTGCAGCATGCTTTGTCCTCCTCTGGATGGACATCGGTTTCACCTCTGACTTTCTCCACGTTCTCGTAAATCTGGTGAAGTTCAACAGCTGCTACCTTGACCAGAATGTTTCCATCATGGTCCAGTAAGTCAGAGACACAGACAGCTGGAGAGATTTCCTTTTATTCACGAAGTGCATTGTGTACAGTGTGTGTCTTGCTCTAATCTTTGGCTGCTGGTTTCTGCAGGAAAATCTGTCTCCTGTGCAATAGAACAACAGCTTCAACAGATATTGAGGTGTGTATTTGTTCATATTTCACCTCATGATAGATTTTCTTTATGTGATTTAATGTAGTTAATCCTGTAGATACTGTATTTTAAAATGTCATGTTTTGTGTAAGTTTATTTTATTTTATATCTGTAGAAATAAAATATAAAATAAATATAGAAAGAACAGAGCTTTGGAACAGAGGTGTCAAACATCTGGCCCGAGGGCCAGAACTGTCCCTCTAAAGGGCCCAGTCCGGCCAATTGGATGACTGTAAAAAGTGACAAAAAGTGGACTAGTTTCAGTGAATTAGTGAAAATATCTTGTATTTAGTGCATTTAGTCCAATAATGAGTAGAATTATCTGCTTATTTTAGGTTTTTTCAAAAATATTATGTCCAGAATATGAGATAAAAAAGACATTAAGATAAAACGTCTAAGAATTTATTAATATTTTATGCAAACAGGGTTGAATTGAACCAAATCAAGAAAAAAAGAAAAGAAAAAATAGGCAAATATGACATTTCAATATAATTCTACTCATATTAGATTGTAGCAAAAACAAGATATTTATTTTTTTAGTGACTAAATGTTTTGAATTGCACTACATACAACAATAAACTGACTGTATATGGAATAACTGAAACATATTGTTAAAATTGCACTTTTTTTTCTTAAGACGTTAATCTGTTTTTTTTTTTAAATCAAACGTTAATGAATCATTTCAATATTTATGATGTGTTAATTTACAAAAAATGAAGGGGGGTAATTTGTAGGTGGTGTTTAAGATCTGCTCTAGCGTTATTAATCTTTCTTTGGTTTTATTTATTTATTTGAACTGACACTAGCCAGTTAATGGCTGGCCAATCGGACAATTTATATATGTAATGTATAGTCTGGACTGAAGTATTCTCTCCATCTATTGCTACAGTACATGTAATGTGTGCGTGTGTGATGGTCTCTCTGGTTGTGTGTGATGTTTCTAGGTGGCTCTACAAGTACTGGATGCAGTGGTGTGTTACAACTGCCTCCCCTCGGACTCTCTCACTGTCTTCATCATCACACTCTGTCGTACTGTGAACGTCAAGGAGTTTTGTGAATCCTGCTGGGAGGTAAGTGAACCCACATACACATATATACGTTTTATTCCCCTTTCATCTGGAGGCGCTGATTTAAAGGGGCATAATTCATACCTGCCTCCTCTGATCTTCTCTCCCCTGTTGTGCTGCTGTGTCTTCAGTTGATGAGGAAGGTGTTGGGGACTCACCTCGGCCACAGTGCTATTTACACCATGTGCCGCATAATGGAAGAGAGGTATTTCCCACAAATTATGCAGTTTAACCATATTTTTGCAGCAGTTAAAAGTGTGTGTGTCTAACCGCCTGCACTCTCCACCAGGGTGTACATGGAGGATGCACCATTGTTGAGAGGAGCCGTGTTCTTCGTTGGAATGGCTCTGTGGGGCGCACACAGACTCCCTACACTCAAGAACACACCCACACTTGTTCTGCCATCTTTCTACAAGGTAACACTGTAGTCTTGCACTGAAATTAAGATTAGTAGAAAAATATAATATCAGTGTTAGATTTTATCTTATGGAAATTATATTGCAATTACCTGTAATGTCCTACTGTCATTTTGTAGGTATAGTCAGGACATGTAACAGAAAGGGTATTGCAATTTAATACATATAAGAAAAATACAGTAAAGTATATTTTTTTAGTGCTCACTCATTACATTTGGGTTCATATGTAATTTAAACAAATCATAATAAATTAGACCTGTAACAATTTTTCAGCCCACAGATAATAATAATAATAATAATAATAATCATAATAATTATATATGTCTTTTTTTCTTAAAACTCTTATATAACAGTATTTCCCCTATGCTAACTTACATGACTCTTTCAAATAAATGTCCTAAAAATGTTACACAGCAGCTACTTTCAGAAAATTATAGGAAATAAATAATATATAGGAACATGGAAAATCAGGAAAATCAAGTGTTACCATAGTCACTCAAAAAGGAATCGTTGATTGTCAATGAATTATCATGTAGAAATGTCAACTTCTTCACTTGTTTGACAGAACAGAACAGAATTTCCTTTGTTTTAAGGAGGATACATGAGAAAGGTTTCGATAGAAACTGTACTTGAATACTATAAATGCAGTAAATCAGTTGTGTTCACAGTTGCCGTCTGTTCACTTCCACACAGGCTATGTCGTGTGCCAATGAAGTGGTGTCCTATGAAATCGTCCTCTCCATCACCAGACTGATCAAGAAGTATGGCAAGGAGCTGCAGGTCGTCACCTGGGACATCCTGCTGGGCATCATAGAGCGACTGCTGCAGCAGATACAGGTACACACACACACACACACACACACACACACACACACACACACACACACACACACACACACACACACACATACACACACACACACACAGTGTTCAGATTAGAATACAATCTCAGTGCTTATTTAAAAGAGTGGCTTGTCTCATCTCTCTTCACAGACAATAGGCAGTGCAGAGCTAAAGTCCATCGTCTATGAGCTGTTGACAACAGTAGAGGAGTTGTATGAGCAGAACGGGTACCATGGCTCCACAGACAAGTTCTTCAGTCTGGTAGAGAAATGCGCTGACAAGAGACCTGTGAGTTCTTTATTAGTTTCTATCTCTCTTTGCCACCATGTTTGGTAATTCGCTTTCTAATCTTGCTCTTGTTTGTGGGTGTTTTGTGCGGGGCAGGATGCCTCCGTGCTGACCCTCATCTCGTACAGAGCCCAGTCCATCCAGCCCGCCAAAGACAGCTGGATTCAGAGCCTTCATCGCCTAATGGAGAAATTCTTCAGGTGGGATTCACACAGATGATTGCAATGATATCTCACCTCTCAATGGCTGGTTGTGGTGTTGTTTGTGTCCCTCTCTGTCACCTTGATCCTTGTCTTGTCCCGTGTTCTAATGTTTCCTGCCCCTGTTTTATCTTTGTTGTCTGAAAGGAACGAGACTCGTAGTGTGATAAGGATCAAAGTGCTGCATATCCTGTCCTTCGTTCTCAGTACCAACCGACAGCTCTACGAGGTCCGTACACTCACACACACACGGGCTCCAGTATTTCAGTCAGTGTTTCAGTCAGTATTTGAAAAATATAAAATAAAATGTCAAGAATTGTGAGATAAAAACTGATAAATACGAGATAAAAAAGACAACCATAAAAAGTTTAATCATATTTTAAGAAAACAAGACTGAATTGACCAAAATCAAGAAAAAAACTTAAAATAAGCAAATAGAATATGACATTTCAAGATAATTCCAACATAATATTTATTTTTTTCAGTGTGACTAAATTAATTGCACTATATACAATACTGATGTTAACTAAATCTTTTTTTTTTATTATTAATCTACAACTGTACATGAAATTACATGACATCATATTGTTAAAATTTCACTTTTTTTCTTAGGGCATTTCTCAGTTTTTGTAAAACATTTACCTCACTAACTTTGTCTTTATTTTTCTGTGGTACATTTTAATTTATTTTCGATGGTTTTCTTGAATATTTTGATTATCAAGTTTAAACTAAATAAAACTTTCTGTCCACCTGTTCCAGGATGAGCTGATAGAAATGGTGGTGATCCCTCAGCTCACCGGTATAGCTGATGACCGGGACCTGGCCGTCAGAAAACAGGCCACCCAGCTACTAGTGGACCTCGCTGAGGGCTGCAACACACATCTCTTCACCAGCCTGCTGGACATCATTGAGCGGGTACACACTTGCGGATCTGTGTCTCTCATTCTCTCTCACGACATCCTTTATTTTTTGTCGTTCTTATAATGAGAGCATTTCTCTTACTAGGTGGCCAGCCGCTCTCTGGTGTGTTCAGGGCCTTTAGAGGTTTCTGAGCGGGACCTGACTGCAGAGTCTCCTATGGAGGACGTCAGGACTGCTATACTGGGACTACTGGAAATCCTTCAGGTACATATGAATAGATAAAGCCTGGATTCACAGAAAGGAAGAAAATGTTCGGTAAAAAAATGAAATATTTATATAAATATGATGATTTTAATGTATTTACTCTTTTCATTCTTACAAACTTCACAAACTAACACTTTATTTTTGAATGTTAAGGAAAAAAGTCTTAAAATAATTATTTAAATAATAATAATAATAATATATAATATAGACAAAAGTTTGTCCACCACCGAATTTCACAACACAGACATCTGTCATTCCCAGAACTATCGTTCATTCGATTAACTTCACACTTGACATTTCACTAACATTTGTCCAAATTGCACCAAAGTGACACTGCACTTCTTCGTTGGGTCCATATTAATACACCTTTAAGTGTGAAGTTGATCAGATGAATGGTTGTTGAGATATGACTCACTCACTTATTTTATTAATTCCAAGCTGGGAAATTACAGTGCAGCAACATTACACACAGTGATGATATCATATAGTATGAGAATATAAAGAACAAACTATAATAAATGACAAATAAAATGTAATGTACAAATAGTATATTCAACCAATCAGCAGTGTTGGTTTTAGTGGGATGTGTGTAACTTTAAAGTTTTGATGCTGCACACATGGAACGACAGATATTTCTGGCTTCATAGATGGATGATTGACAGATTAACAATGGAAGAAAGCAGGATGGTTAATATATTGACTTTTCTTGATTTCTATCTAATAATATGAGATTTTATGTTTGCAAAATGAACATTGAAAGCGATCCAATAGCATATTATTACATATTATTGTATGTAATTAAGTTCCACAAATACAGTTGTATCTTGTGTGACCATTTTGATGCTAAACCTCCAAGTTGTTTTTGTCCTGACAGAGCAAACTTTACAGTTTACCAGCCAGCCATGCTAGTCGTGTTTATGAGTTGCTTATCAGCCACCTGCAGCTCCACTACAAGAACAAGTACTGCTCCGCTATCGCTTCCAGTATTAGACTCCAGGTAGGAGGCTACATTTGTCTGTGCTTATTTCTATATCTCATACCACATCTGAAATGTACATGCCTGGTAATTTCCTTTCCTTTGAACTTTTCTGTCTCTCCTTCAGGTGTTTGACTTCTTCCTGATGATGCGAGCAGACTCTCTTCACCGCCTCGGGGTCCCCAACAAAGACGGGGCCATGAGGTTCAGCCCGTACTGCTACTGTGACACAGGGTGAGGCCGCATATACAACATTTTATTAGAATCCAATCAATTTAATCATAAGAAAACTGTTAACGTGTCTCTTGTTTTTTACTTTTTATTTCAGGGAGCCAGAGAAGCGAGTCAGTGAGAAGAAGCCAGCAGGTTCAACATCTCCTCCTGCTGGTAGCCCTGCTCCCCCCACTGCTCCTCCCCCCTCAACACGCTCCGCCTACCTGCCCTACTCACCTGCCTTCAGTGTTCTCTTGCAGTGCCTCAAGATGGTACGCAGACGCACACAAATATATTTGCCTCCAACTCAGAGACGAGATAAGTGGCACAGAAGGACAGACAATGTCTGCAATGAAATTGTGTCTGAAATAACTGATTGCAGCCAATGCTCCGGTATTTATCCTGCAACTGATGATTAAATTGATGTTTCTGTTGTCTTTAAATATGTCTGACATGCACCCACGCTCTTTTTTTTTTTCCTCTTGCAGGAGACAGATTGGAAGGTGCTGAAGCTGGTTCTCGACAAGCTGCCGTGGACGCTGCAGTACAAAGTGCTGCTGCTCACCTCACCATGCAGTTTGGATCAGCTCTGTACTACACTTTGCTGCATGGTAGTGCAGATATATACATCTATATATATCTATACATGCATATTAACTATCAGGGCTGAATGGTTAATTGCATTTACAATTGCATTTGGAAATTTGTAACCACAATGTGTGTGATTACGTGATCACGATACGAAAAAATGATAAAATAGAGAATGAAATAAAAAAAATTGCATATTAAATTTCAGTTGCAATATTGGATGAAAAAATTTGATTTTATTAAAATGATTAACTATTACTTCCACATTCACATCTTTACACGCCACCAAATGACACTCAATATCTGATCATTTCTTTGTGTGTGAAGGTGACGGATCGGCTGATCTCAGAGCGCTTGAAGAAAACCCCAGAGGGGTTTTCACGAACTGACGTTCAGCTGGCGGTGGTTCCTGTCCTCACGGCGATCACCTCCTATCATAAATTCCTGGAGCAGTCCAGACAGGTACAAAGCCGTCTGTAGACAGAAATAATGGCTGGTTTTTCTGGCCCCAGAACATCTCTGGCGCTGTGTTCTGCACACTCCACAGCCACATAAGTAGCCTTCACAGCTGCAATTGCATTATTTTATTTCCTTGCCACAGAGAGAGCTGGTCCAGTGCCTCGAGACCGGCCTCATTTACCGCTGTGCCAAGCAGTGTGTGGTGGCCCTAACAATGTGCACGGTGGAGATGCCTGACATCATGATCAAGCTCCTTCCCGCTCTTATTGTCAAGCTCACCCACATCTCCGCAACTGTTGCCATGGCATCGCCGATGCTGGAGTTCCTCTCAAGTGAGTAACAACAGCTCTTCTAAAAAGTTCTCCTGTTGTTTTTTCTTTTCTTTGTTTTTCTCACCTTTTGTTGAGTGTTGAAAGTCGTGTCACAGAGGTAGCAAAGGATCTAAGACTATGTCTGGCTCTTGTGTTCTTTATTCTGTTTTATAGCTCTGGTGCGCCTGCCACATCTGTATGCCAACTTCGTAGCTGAGCAGTATGTTAGTGTGTTTGCCATCTCGCTACCCTACACTAACCCTTCCAAGTAAGTGCTCACACAAACACGAATACACGTGCAGACTCAGATCCACAGACACATGTGAACCCATTGGTTTCTGTCGTGCTTCTCAGGTTCAACCAGTACATCGTGTCCCTGGCCCACCATGTGATCGCCATGTGGTTCATACGCTGCAGACTCCCCTTCCGCAAGGACTTCGTTCAATACATTACAAAGGTGTCTGTCTGCAACAATAAAAATGTTTTAATTGTATGAGCCGTTAAATTCTTGTCACATATTTGAGGTTTTCTGCAGACCCTATGTGCAGTTCTAATTACATTTCAGTTATATATTTCTATTTATTACTCTACTATATACTACTTTATATTTCTATGCTTTTACATGCATGTTTTTGTATCTTTCTCCAGGGTTTGCGTTCCAACGCCCTGCTGCCATTTGACGATGGTCATGAGCAAAATGCATTTCGAGCCCGAAGCACCAGCCTTAATGAAAGGCCCAAAAGGTAAAGTACATGTACACACACACACACACACACGCACACACACATACACACACATGCACACACGCAGCAGCAGCACCACACACTGTCCAATGCGGCCATTGTTGTGTAAGAGGGCTGGGGTTGCCAAGGTAACAGGGGACTCAGCATGCCTGGTATTGTGGCGTGACGGTTGCAACGACTCCTCTCGGGTTGCCATGGTGATCATTAGTTTATTTTAATTATTATTTATGCTTTTTACATTTTAAATTAGTTTCATTTTTTTTAAATTCAAAATCCCCTTGTCATATTAAGGACATACAGGGGTGGATACAATAAGATAAACACCTGTATTAAATAACGTAATCTGATTTCAGAAACCGTGCAGTTAATTTATAGAGTTTATAATGTGAAGTTTCTATTTAAATCCTGCCAAAGAGGTGGTGAACTGCTGATTAGTGGAGCTGAACTGTTTTATTTTGTTATAGTGGATTGCGGCGTCTAATCCAGGTGTTTGTGTCCACCACCTGTAGCTTATGCAGTGGTGGGATGTTGAAAGTTTTCACATCTCACCATCTGACTGCCATTAATAACTACAATAAATGCAGGCTTCACAGCGTGCACAAAGAGAAATACACAATTGTCTTTCACACAGAGGTGTAAGGAAGCTTTTCTCAGCAAGGCACCACTCATCTGTACATGGTGTAAATGTTTGTGGGTTGTCGTGTCTTAATCGCCCTAACGTCGTACAATATAGGAACGTTTGAAGTAACTCATTAAAGCGCTGTATAGTTGATCTTAGAGAGAGAGGGAGGGGACTGAACAGATGTTAAATCAGATGAGCATCAGTAGATTAACTGGGCTGCTTCTGAACCAGATGTTGGCTGTGATGCGTACTTCTGCCGCCAACTGAAACTACTTTAGCTGCCAACTGCTTTTGTAGCCTAAATCTCCAACTAGTTAAACCAATATTTCCACTGTATTCATCCAAGACGCGAAACCACTAATATTGAGACTAAGCAGAACTCTAGATGAATCGATTACACCGCTTCCCCTCTTACCTTTTTTGATTTAGTAGCATTTAATTAAAACTCTTCCACCTCCTCCTCAATTTTACTTTTCAGTCCCATATGTTTTTAAGGAAATAGCAGGCGCAGCCACTTTATATACTTTTTTCCCCCCCATTCTCTTCCCTCCTCTGCTTGGGTCACCCCACTTAGTTAACTTCGAAAAGTCTCATTACACCCTCGCTGCCCCAGTATTGACAGTGCATCTGCTAACATCAGTTTCCACTGATACTCCATTTCAGCCACTTTTCATTGTTTCATATTGTGTTCTCATTTATCCATTGATCTGCCTGTGTGCTGCTCATTGCCCACTGTGGTGCTGGAGTGCTGCATGTCAGATCTCACACAGATCCTTAAGTTTATATTTGTGACCAAAGGCTTTTTTTTTCGTAATCAGCCTTTTGTCAGAAATACTTTCTTCTTTTTTTCGACAATATTTCTTTGCCTGAGGAAGTTCTTAAAAACTATGTTAATTATGGTGCTTTTAAAAGCCCTGTTTGAATCAATTGAACTACAAAGTATGAAGCTCTTCATCAATTCCTTCTGAATATTGAGTTCAGACTTGCTGTGCTCCAGCCCTCAGTTTTAACCCAAGCATTTCATTTTCAGTTGGATGCGTTTATTATTTTTTTTATTATGTTTAAGCTTCCATTTGATCAGGCCTGTGCTGAGTCCATTTCTACTATTTTACTTCTCCTGTACTAGTCCTTGGCTTCACTATGTACCTGCTGTGTGAAATAATGTTTATTTTGTTGCTCTCCTGAATACGTTGTGTGTTTACTTTATTTTCTGAATAGCAGAAGCTGTTTTACCCTCTGCTGTAGCTTGTCTATTTTTCGTTGAGTTGATCTTTATCCCTTTTTAAACAAAAAAAAGAACATTTTTTTTTAAAGAACCTTTTCTTACTCCGCTCTCCTGTATTCTGATTCATAGTGTTCACTGCTGTTAATTTTCACCTTGTTTTGTTTTTCTTTCAATTCTTCATTTGACCCCTGCCTCCTGCGGTCGGGTGCTGCGTTGTGGTTGTGGTTTTGGGGGGTGGTCGTATCATCCTGGATCCTTCCTACATTGCTCCTGCCCCCTCCTCCTCCCTTCTCCTGTGACCTCTGCTCTTTGTGCCCTGTTCTCTGTACCTCCCTCATGGCGTGTGCCGCTCGGGTCACCTGCTCATGTTGGTCCGGTGCGACATTCCTGCTCCTGGTCTCCTTCCACACACCACATTCCCCCCCCCCCACCCACCACACACTCCTGAACCACCGATGACTCACCCCCTTACTACCCACCGCCACTGTAACCTCAACCCCGGGTGCGTTCCCCCTCGCCCTCCCGCCGTGGTGCTCCTCACGACCCAGTCTGCGGGCGGCGAAAGTGGCGAAGGCGGCGGCGGCGGTAGCCAATAGCAGCAGCTCTCCTGTTAAAGAGCTGAGGGACCTGTCAGCCATGGACGCTTTCCGCTCCCGCAGCATCAGCGTCTCCGAACACGCGGTCCGCAGGTTAGAGATGAGCCTTCTGGGTAACCAAACAACAAAAAAAAAAAACAACAACAATCCAAAACACTTCCTAGGTTGCTTCCTCCATGGGATGGGTGATGGGGTGTAGGGTCATTGTCATGCGGGACCGGCGGGTGGGCGTTGGGGTGGTTTGATGCCAGGGACACCTGGAGCGGGTGGTGCATGCTGGAGGAAAGTTTTGTGTGTGTCGACCTTTTTTTTGGTTTTGTTTTGGGCTGCGGTCATACACATGCTGTTTTTAGATTTGGTTCTTATGATTTGCTTTTTTTTTTTTTTTTTGCATGCAGTGTTTTACCGACCACATCGGAAAACATCTCGATCCATGTCGATGTTTTTCTGTTTGATTTTGCTCTAACACATATTTTGCTCTAATTTTTTCCTTGGTTTGACCCTGGTTGTGTTTTTTTTTCTTTTTTGAAGTTTTGTTTGTTCTGTTTTGCTGGGTGTTACGCTGACTGGTTTTGATTGGCATTAACAACAACACAGCCACAGTGAATGGCAGGAGGGACAGGTGAAAAGCATGCGGAGCTAAAAGGGACTGGATTTTTCCCTTATTGATCACTAGTGCAACACAACTCTCCCTTTCCTTTTCCTGTTTGGAGGGCACCTCTGCTTTCCTCGACCAGCGATAAGGACAACAGCAACACAACAGCTTCATTTGCCTGCCTGACGTATTCTCATTTTTATTTTTGCTTCACTCACAAACATACAACTTGCTGCTATGACCATGGCAATCTCCTAATGGGAAATTAAGACTAGCTGGGCTGAACATTTATTCATTTTGATTGCAGGGAAAAATGATTGCATACACTCAGTCGCATACTCTCTACCTCTCTATATCTATCTGTATATCTCTATTTGCTTGGCTGCTTAAATGACATGATGATCTAACATTGCAGTTGTCAGATGTGCTCTCTTTAATACGCCATACTACTCCTGCTCAACAGGTGGCAGTAAAAGTCCAGTACGTGCAACATAATGTAATAGTTGAATACAATAATATTGTATTTAATTGTAGTAACATGGAACTTTGAAGCCAAACAACTGCAGTGTAGATCTGTTTAACCTGCTTCAACTGCTTCATCGCTGCAAATCTGCTCAACAGCTTTCGTGTCTTTTGAATGGTAACATCCGATTGACAAGTGGGACTGAAACCTGTCTGCTAGTGGATGCTCTCAGACAACATGACCAGTGTAGAAGCTTTCAGACCTCACCGTGATGTATTTTCTTAAATTATACTATGTGATTTTTGAGAAATGACCCTGAACGCATAAGTTTAAGTGTCGGGCTTCTTCCTCAGCTGAAGTCCCGCTGTGCTGATCATACATCACCACTGACAGTCAGAACTGGACAAACAAAAAAGAAGAAAAACATATTACTGCTTATAAATACAATAAAATCCTGATGATCCTGATGTGATAAATGATATGAGGAAGCAGTGAACTATGGTTGATGGTCATGTTGTCCCAGTGCGTGTCCATTACTGACCTTGAAGTGAATAATAAATCACTGTCAATCGAAGAAAGGTGAGTATAAAAATATGTTCACATGCTGGGACTTGTACTGAGTGAAAGATTTCTGCATGTTCCAAAGAATCGGCACATCTGTGTCAAATATAAATCATTTAACCTCTTATATTTAGGCAAGCCAAGGCAAGTTTATTTCTATAGCACATTTCAATGTTATTATAGATGTTATTCTTTTATTTAGTAATAATTCAAACATTAATTTTAAACATAGCCCGCCCTCATCACTAGTTTGCATTGAGCTATTATAGTCTCTTATATAAATTGTAGATAGTGTTAACTGAAATAAAACTACAACTGTTCAGATGTTGTTCTTTTATCAGAATCATTTGATATTTGTTCCTTGATTTCACTTTACTTCCCTCTGTGAGGAACTGAGATCTCCCAGTTAGGCTCAGTTGTCAAATCGCTCACTATAAGTGTGACAGCGGGAACCAGCATGGCCTTCCTGTTGACCCGAGGGTGGCAGAAATCACTCCAAGTGTCTCTCCAGCCCTGACTGAGACTAATGTTAAAACATCTGTAAATGTGCTTTTAACCCGATTGGCCTGTGCAGCATAAAGTAATGGTTGTTGTGGATACAGAGAGGCGCTGCCCACACTACAGCGAATACTAATAATGAGATTTGGCTTCAGTCGCATCACAGTCTGCTTCTTCTCGCTGGATTTTCTGTAGTCCTGTGTCTTCTTGGGCTTCAAATCATATTACACTATAGATCCCTCAAGCCTCCTACACAGAGCCAATTTATACCTAGGGAAATAAGCCATGAGGCCATTCATACCATATCCCAGCATGTGTGTTTGTTTTTTGTATGCTTGAGAAAATGTAATAATCATCTGTGCACTTGTTTATTTCCACGTGTGGCTGCATGTGTGTGTGTATAAACGCTGTTCTGCATGTGATTTTGGCAGATGTACGATCATTGATGTGTTTGTGGTGTGTTTGTTTCTCTCTGAAACTTTATATCAGAGCTTGCATGTGTCTGTGCACGCTCATATTACTTAAACTATATATCCGGAGGCTGCATGCATTCCTGTCTCTCCTCTTCCCCTCTCGCTGTTGTTTAGTCTTCTCTCTGTTTCTTTTTGTAGGATGAACACCTCAATCACGACCTGCAGCCTGGGCTCCGCTGATGAAAACGCGGTGACTCAGGCGGATGAGGGGCTGAAGACCGTCCACCTGGAGCTCACGGAGACCTGTCTGGACATGATGGCACGATATGTGTTTTCCAACTTCTCAGCGCTGCCCAAGAGGTTGACACGGACTTGTTGTCTTAGAGATCAGATGATAAAAAAACTAAGCAGATGATATTGACCTGTAATTTTCCTCTTAAGGTCTCCTATAGCAGAGTTCCTGTTGTCAGGAGGTCGCAGCATGACCTGGCTGGTGGGCAACAAGCTAGTGACCATAACGACCAGCGGAGGGGTCAGAACTCAAGCTCTGCTGGGCCTGGACATGGCTGAGCGGCTGGGAGGAGGAGGGGAAATGACAAGGTGATGCGCGCTCACACAACCAGAGACAGGAGTCCCAACAGAACCACTCCAACAGCAGTTGGTGGGCACCAAACGGCCAATTCAAACCAAAGGCGATTAGTTTGGTTTGTTTTTTTTTTGGTGTGAAAGCATCAGTCATACTTGGGCACACTAAATCATGCGGAATGACAGAGATGGTGTTGGTCCACTTGACTCTACACTAAATGACAGACTTTGGTGTGGTCCCTTATGATGAGAACGCAAACTCTGGTCCAAACGATACTAATTTCATAGCTTAGCTTATAGGTCTTTGGAACAATGATCGTCTCAAATGACCTCATTCACTTGTGAAAATAACACGTCTCCTCTGCCTGAAATGATGCACTTCACGTCTTCGTTGACTCCAGTACACCTGCAGATTGTTCTCCAGATGCTGCTGCAACTCATTTTGGATTTGGACATTTTGCAAAAAACGGCCAATACAGGGGATGTAATACACGATGATAAGAGCAAGTAGTAATGTGCAAATATGTCACTCAGAATTGTTGCTTATTTCTACCTGAAGATAAACATTAATGATAGACCAATTTTTGTTTGTTTGCAGGTGTAAAAGTGGAGCATGCTGGAGTCTGTATGCTAATTAGTAAACATTTATTGCCTGGTGCGCACCAAATAATCGAACTAGTGGTGCGAATGCGCCTTTAGTTGTTTTTCAACATTTATCTATCCTGTCCCTGCAGGTCAGATCCATCACTACACACCCGAATAACCAAAGAGGCTCCAGCTAAATTGGAGTCACAGTCAAGTCAGCAGCAGAGCAGAGCCACACGCATACGGGTCCGCTCCATGTCAGGTAATAAATATTCAAATGTTCTTTGCCTCAAGACTTCTAGATCCCATGATACACTAGCCTCTCTCCCTCATTATTAAGAAGAAATAGTTTTGGCACAGAAGGAAACTTTCTAATGTTGGCAAGAGGAAATTTAAAGATGTTCTAATATAATAATTATGGCCAGAAAGAAGTTTGGCTGATAGCCAGTGCTATTTCCCCAAATCCATTTTCTAAACAGCCTTTGAAGAGAAGGGACAATGCTGTGCAGTCATGAACTGAGAAATAATCAGGCAGCTTTTATTCTCCACAGATTTGAGGCTATTATGTTATCTCGCTGCAGTCCAGTTTAAATAGGCCTGAACATCTTATATAAACAAAGATTATTCATTAGTTGTTTTTAACGGTATTCTAGTACATTCAAAGCAAAATAGGATGCATTATCCTTTGTTGCTGTGATCCTCCTCACATTAGTATTTGTCTGGACTTTACACTGTGTTTATTGATCTGTATTAAGCTACCATAACTACACTCTGTCTTTTATGCCAATCTGTATGAATGATGTTTGCCAACATTTCTCCAGCACATTATATGCTGTTTGATGTTTTATTTTGTTATTTACTTATTAACCATTGTGTCTCGTTTTAAGATTATCCTCTAATACCATCAAGAACTTGTATTTATTGATCAGACATTTTAATATTTTCGTTACACTAAAGGTCGGTTGGGACAGTTATGGGATTGGCAACAACATTGATTTTGATGGGCTATTATTTGTTGTGCAATGATTTAAAAAAAAATCTTCTCAGCACCATAGGGTTCCATCAAAAACTACCATCAAATAGTATATATAATATTATGATGGCATATTATATAAACATACACACAAACATTAGTTTCTCCACACACAAAAACACCACTCTTGGACAGATATATCAATAAAAACACACCACTTTTAGATGAATACCTTTGCTTTAATGACTTGCAAAAATCAATAATGCATAAAATGCCTCTGGCAAATCCCCTAGTGGAAACCAGGAAAACAGCACAAATCTGTTCTTCGGGGCAAACAGGAGACAATGTCTCAATCAGCTGGAAAATAGTAAAAACTACTTTTTTTTTTACTTTGAAAGTTAGAAAATAAGAATGCATGATTTTAAGCTGTATCACATGGCTACCATGTGATCAACAAATACAGTTTTTTATGAGTTTCCACTGAGCCACATTTAGACATTAATAAATAAATATACATCTCATTGAAGCTTTGATACACTTGGCTGCAGCATCTGTAATAGAAAATTGATGGCCCTAGTGGAAACCAGGAAAATATGCATTTTCCTTGGTTGAAAGTATAAAATAGAATGCATGATTTTACACTGCAGCAGCAAAATATGTAGTTTTAATGGGTTTCAATGGGACCTAAAAGGGGCCCTAAAATGCTGAAAGTTACTAATATTTCTACACAGTTTATTGCAGATTTTTATAGGAGTAGTTGAACTGTAGTTGTAGTTGTAGTTGAACTGTAATTGAAAATTCTGGAAAAAATACACACCAATGCTAAATATCATGAACATCTTTCTTTTTCACACTCTATTATCTAAATATTTCATTAGATGAGTCATGAATGAGGCGGCTGCTTCAATTTATGTAATGTGAGAAATTTGAGGAAGATTCTTCTCCTTTTCTTCCTTTATCCTCCAGGTGGTCATGCTCTACGAGCTGGACCCGCCCAGAGTCTCAGTCCACTAGTGTCCCCCTCCGAGGGCGAGTTGGCTGCTCCGCTTTCTCCGTCCTCTGGTCCCACCCTGGATGGCCTGGGTCCTCCATCCTCCACCTCCACCGCCCCATCTGCTCCCCCGCCTCTTAAAGACAACCCCAGCCTGGCTGAGTTTGTCCCCATGCTCACTCAGGGCTGGGCAGAGATCTTCATTCGAAGACCATCTGGTATATACACCACACACTGTCTTGTCTTATACTGTCTGTGGCTCGCGTATAAAGCTGCAACAATTAATTGATTAGTTACCAACTATTATAATAATTGCTATTGTGACACTTTACACCATTTGACTGTCAGATCAACCTCAACTTTCAGATATCGTTTGTGCATGGCACGATGGTGTGCATCCTTTTTTAAGAATTTTCTTGACGGATATTCAAAACATCATTAATATCATTAAAACCTACAGTACCATAGACTATCACAGTGCTGTCCTGCAGCAGCAATTTTGTTAACTAAGTTATTCTATCATCTCTCATAAACCACTCACTAAGACTTTAGTCAGTTCAGCTGCTACTTTTCTTCTTTCAGAGGAGAACCACACTAGCTGCAGGGTCTTACTCCAAGATGTGTTCACAGACCCTCAGGAAATCCCAGCACTATCACCTAACAGAACAAAATCTGGGCGTGAACTCATTTATTTATAAACACATATAACAGTAACATGCCCAGCTCGTTACAGTATACAGGAAGTACAAAGTAAGAGATTCATCAAAAGTCCACCAAACGTGATAAATCTACTTAAGCTTTCAATTATATAGTATCTATAGTAAGACATACTTCCTACGGGCACTGCAGCAGTAACAAAAACAATTAGAAAAATAATCCAATATGCTTTGGTTAAATTCATTTGGGGTGTGCATGTGTGTGTTTTTAACAGCCAATCAGCAGCCTAATACATGTGTCTCATTCTCTCTCTAACAGGCAACACGAGCTGGCTGATGTGTTTGGAGAACCCGCCGAGTCCCTTCTCCTCCGAGCTTGGCAACATGCCGCTGCAGGAGCTCTCTAGTGTCCTCATGGCGATGGAGGGAGTGAAGGAGCCTCCCGCCCAGACAGCCAGCGCCCCCGCCAGCACCGCTGCCCCCGCACCGGCCCCTGCACCTGCTCCCACCTCCGAACCCATAAGCCAAACACACACCAGCGTCGGAGGGAAGGCACACCTGATCCAGCGCTCTAACACGGGTGAGTAACGGCCTGAAAAGTATATGTGTGTGTGTTGGTGGTTGTAGTCAAACTGTACAAGTGAAGGATTTATTAGAAAACCTTTTAGCTAGTTATGCCTCGACACCGCTATCGCTGTACCGGGCATGTGTTCTAGTACCAAACTCATAAAATTACCACCGATATCACTTTATCCGGGGGGGGGGGGGGCAGTGTATAACTACTTTAGTAAATAAGAGCAACAAAAACAAAGCAGAATGAAAATTTCATCTAGCAAAAATCTCAAGAGAAGGTACAAAATCAACTTAAATAAACATTTGAAATCCCACCACGGCGCAGAATATAGGAAGTTTACCCGCGACACTGACGAGAGACATTGGCTGTGTGGGAGAAAACGTCCAGAGACAACCCACGTGTTGTTAAAATCACAGATGCTTTTGCCGAGTATATCGCCCTGGATGAGCAGCCGCTCTCCCTGGTTGATAATTTGGGATTCCAGCGTCTTCTCAGTATACTGGAGCTGAGGTATGAGAATCCCAGCTGTAGCCATATCGACTGTGAAAAAAACACGTCCACAAATTTGGTATCAGCAAGTATTTGATTGGAGGTATCGGTGCATCCCTGTTTCTACTTTTAGTGTTCATTCAGAAGATTGTAAAAATAAATAAAGGCATCATGTTTTTATTCAAATTAATATATGCTACAGAACAGATCATAATGGACTGATAAATCGGATGGAATGTTATGCATGAATGCATCCCTTGCTGCCTGTGCTTGGTCCCCTTTAATGGACTGAGATATATGGCATCTTCCCTGAATTGCCTGTGAATACTTTATTTGAACCTGAAGGTGATCGATAGGACATCTCGGATTCGCTCAGGATCATTAAAGATCATTGTATTGGCATGCACTTCTTTCATGAGTCAGATGTCTTTTTTTTCTTTTGTTTTTTCCAGAAGCTTCATTTTCAGTGATGAGAAGAGAGCTTTGTGTTCCATGTCCTCCTTCACTCTGGGACTCGACTGTCTCCATTTATTCATCTTCACGTTTCTCTTTCTTTACCATCAACTCATCTTTTTCCTTCACTCTTCTCGTCAACAGTCTTTTTATCTTCTCTTTTCTTTGGAGATTATTTCCCCCCCTTTTGTTCTGATTGCTTTGTTTTCATGTTTTTTTTCCCATCCTCACCACCGTGCTGGTTTGTGATTGGCTGCGGCGCGTTATGTGGCGTCATGCGCCACCGACCCGTCCCGCCCTGCAGTGGGCGGCTCTCTCTGGTCTCTGGGTTTGGGCTCTGCCCCCCCAGGCCCTCCAGCCCCTGGCAGGTTGCACAGGAGCATTTCGTGGGCAGGTACTGTCCACCACATGTGTGCCCCCACCCCGCACCTCCCCCCCCCCCCTCCAGAAAACTCCTGGTGTAGTGTATTTCTTCTCACTTGTACAATGCAGCGGTCTGTCGGCACACACTGGAAATGATATCATCAGACGGCTTTTCATAGTAGTTTAAAATCTTGACAGAGAAAGCTGTGCTTTTTTTCTTACTTGCTATTTAAAATAAAATATGAGTGAATAAGAAAATACCAATATATATTTTTTCACACTAAAGATATAACCTGACATTCTGGGAAATCTACTTATTCCTTAGATGACAGGATCATTGTGTTCAGTCTGAATAAGTGCATTTCTGAAAATGTCAAACTAGTTGTTTGTAAATGAAAGATTTTTTTGGTCCAGTTTGTAGCTCTTTCCTCCAAAATTGTCTCAGAAAACTCAGTTGTGCAAATGACCTGCTGTTTTTCTTCTCCATAATTGTACAAGTGAAGGAATCCAATATTTCTGATTTACTGTCAGTCTTCTATTAACACGGGAGGGAGGGTCCTCTACAAATGATGCTAGAAAACTTGCCTGCTCTCGGATCAATCAGTCCAATGACACCTCCGAAGATTTTTCACTCCTTCCATGATTTTTTTTTTTGTATTCCTTCCTAATCATCTCGTGACCTCTAACTCTTGTGTTTCTGAAATATACTCCCAGGTTGACCTTTTTAACCCATGACCCTCTGATGTTGCCAACAGGAAAGCCCAGACCTCATCCAACTAACATGCTCTTCCTTGCCTTACTGGTAGACCAGTAGGTCGATGAAGAACTGTTCAGACCTGCAGTTTGGAGGCCAACACTCGAGTTTCAGTTAAAGGGAGCTGATGGCTTTGTCTTCTTCACCTTCCTTGAGTGTAGGCAGGGTGTCATTTGGGAGAAACGGGAGTTGTGGAGGGCCTGGTCTGGGCTGCTGTTGCAGTAGCTGCAGTGTGTGTGGGCCGAGATAACCAACAAGCCAACCCAACAGATGCATGTGTCTTGATGGCAATCAAATAGATGAACCAGTGATGGATAGATGCTGCCTGCTGCATTGATCTGCCTGCATTTCTTATCAGTGTTTATTGGTCAGGTTTACTGCAGGTTCTCAATGTATGTTCATGTTCATGCGCTTGTGTGTATGTGTTTTTGTGTGTTTTAGGGCTGCCCCTGAATAAGATAATGTTCGTTGATATAAATGTGATATAAATTATATAAATGTATATGTCAGGGGTGTCAAACTGTGTTTCTGGAGGGCCAACTAAGCAGGCATACAGTAGGCTGTATTAGCTGATTAGTAAAATCAGGTGTGTAACTCCCCAGGAATGGTGTTTGACGCCCCTGGTATATACCAGAAATTCTCTAATATAGGCCCGGGCCTTTATTAGAACAAGGCCACAATCAGAGACGATCATCAATCAACTTCTATTTGAGAAAAATAGACTACCAGCAGAATGAAGAAAAACAAGATTTTGTGTCTATTTGAACCTAAATATGAAGTACATTTATTGAAAAAGTAAAATACAGTATGCCTACAGAACATTAACAACATTAACAAAAGGCAACTTACTGGTTACCAGCTTACTGCTCCAAATTTTAACCCCCTAAATCCTCCAATTCTGTTTAATCCTCCTCAGTTTCCTCCTCTCCCTGTTAACTCCTCATCACTCACGCCAAGTCCACCTGTACAACAAACTCTGCAGCTGCCATGCTAACAACATTAGCCTAGCGGTGATTTTCCGTTTGCAGCGTGTTTGCCCCTGTTATCCATCATAGATGTCACATGACCAGGTCACCATGGATATGGCTTGTTATTTTAATCCTCTGGTGATTTTCTAATGAGCTGAACAGTCTGATTTGTATATTTTTATGTTCAATTAGACATTTAAAAACATTTGTTGTAATAACAGCCCTGGACCATATTAGAGACCAGCCTTTATTTACCCCCACCAACAGTGAAACTGGACAATATTAGTGACCTAAATTAGAGAATTTACGGTATCTAACATTAGAGCATGTTAATGTTAGGCTAACGTTACTTGCACGTTTCAGATAAGTGTTTGAGGTTGATGAATTACTCTGCAGAGTTTGCATGAAATGTTTCACACACAGTCCAACCATATACCAAGCAGTAATGGTCGATCGTTCCTATTGACGTTCGTTTGGTGCAGTATTAGCGGGCAGCCCTACACCAGGTGTTGGATGGATGCATCTGATTCTGTTTCACGTTGCCATGATTTCTTTGGCTTAGTATTTACTTAACTACAATTTAGATTGTGTGTGTATCAAAATTACTACTGACAGCTTGATTAAATCTGCCTGTTGTGGGATTTTTTGATGGGTTTGTGTTTGCGAATGTGTAACTAACTGTGGACAGCAGTGTGTGTGTGTGTGTGTGTAAGAGGAAAGGGTGTTCTTCTCTGTGTTTTTGTGAATCCACCTAAAGTCCACACATGGTTGTTGCCATGTTGCCATTGTTGTGTCCCGCTGTAGACTCTGTGGTGGTGCTGGAGGAGGGGTCGGGGCTCGCCACAGCACACACCCCGTCTGATTGGCTAGAGAGTGAGGAGTTTGAAGCGATGCCGTCTGATCCCATCTTCATTTCCGCTGATAAGTTCACAAAGACTCCGGCTCCCGGGACACTCAGCAGGGTGAGTAAATGATAAAGTGGTAAGATCCTTTTTTGAAGTCATTTAAAGTTGTTTTTTCAATTAATTTTATTTTATATCTGCCCCTATTATCTCTGTCATCCAGTCCTCCTCCACCTCCAGTCAAGATGATGAAAAGTCTACTCTAGAGGAAGTGAGTGAGGGAGCTATTCCCATTGATCAGCCCACTTTGGGACCCTCCACCCCAGGCAGCCAGGGTCCGGAGCTCCCATTCCAGACCCACAATCAGTCCCAAGGTCACGGACTCAACAAGTCCAGCTCCTCTCCAGAGCTCCAGACTTTACCTGAAGCCTTCTCCAAAGCCGCTATGGAGTCAGAGGCGGCGGCGGCAGGAGAAACCTCGCGGCCCAGAGCGCCTTCAGACGGCAAACTGCAGCCGCAGCCACAACCGCAACCACTGCCGCAGACACAGACGCCGCATTCTGAGAAAGAGAAGGTGGAGGGAAGTGCAGCAGGGGACGTTAACGGACTTGGAGGTCAGAGTCAAGCGGGTGAAAGCACGGGCGTTCAGTCATCTCAAAGCGGAGGAGCAAGAATGAGGTTGGAGTTTCCCGCGGCGGCGGCGCAGCCTGGACCCATCTCCCCCGGTGGAGGCCACCGACCCCGCGGTCACACCATCTCAGTGTCAGCCCCCTCCTCCAGGAGAGAGAGGAGGACAGAGAGGGACTCGTACCACAGTCGACCCGGACCCAGCAACACGGAAAAGATCTCTGGACTGAGCCCCAGGTACAGCAGCAGGGTTCACTGCTGCAGCCTTTGCTGCTTTTTGTACCAAGAACACAAGCGACACCATTTATAGCCAGTAAACTAATCACTTTAACATTGGCAGAATTCAAAACGGCTGCTTTCCAGCAGAGAAAATCAAATTTTGGTCAGTTTAAAATTGGAAGTTTAATTGAAATGAATAAAAATCTGATTACAAATCAAGAGAAGTTGCAGATTTACATCTGAGTATCACAGCTGAGGTTGTTAATTACTGAAAACTAACTACTCAAGATGTTCCATATAGAATCTCACCAACTCCAATCTATACATGATGATGGTGTGATCTTATAAAGGTCAGGAACAACTATTAAATTAGCTATATGATGATGTTGTCTTAACCATATATAGACACTTACAAACACAATAGGTTTCGAGAGGCTGTTTCTAAGCTAAATTGTTTTTAATTTCAATCTATAATTGCTATTTGAGGTCATTTTAAATGTCATTACTCCTCTAATTAAGAAAGTGCTCTTCTCTAAGACTGCCTAGAAACAATTACAGGACATAAAGACAACACATAAACATGATCATACAGTATATAATAAAAAGAAAATAAAAAATTATGGTATCGTACTGTACCTTACCTTTAGAGCGAAGATAGAACGATAGGGCTCATGGTTCAAAATATGATCTTATGATCGCAATACAGCATTTTACTAACATTTATGGATCAGTCAGCTGCTGTTTGTATCTATGAATATTCTTCATTCAGATGCTCGTATCTCGAGGAACTACTGTCTTACAGTGTTTTAAAAATATTGGTGTACACAACTTTCTACCTCCTGAAATGGAATGTAGTGTACCTGTAGTTTGTGCTTCTATCAGTAGTTTTTATACACTCTTTTTTTGTAGTTGTATACTATGTACACTGCAAAAACTGACATTTTAACAAGTGAAAATGTCTTGTTTTTGGTACAGTAATTTTTTTCAAGAAAATTAACCAAATTAACCCAAATCAGAAAAAAAAACTTGAAATAAGCTGAATTATCTGCCAGTGGAATAAGATAATTCTACTCAATGTTGGATACCAAAAACAAGATATTGTTACTTGCTGATTTCAGTTTTTGCAGTGTACTGTAGACATTTATAAGGAGTAAAATGTGAATTTAAAATTTTTGAATCCCCCTCCTCCCCCCAGCTTTGTCTTCCTCCAGCTCTACCACTCTCCTTTCTTTGGGAATGAAGCCAACAAACCGCTGCTGCTGCCTAAAACCCAGGTGAGTTTCCTCCTCTTTAATACTCAGTGATGGTACAAACAGTGATGGTATTTAAAGTCTGTCTGCTCTGCGGCAGGTGATTGACCGAGCTGTGAAGGTTCTGGACCAGATGCCTCCATACGACACCCATAAAATCGGAGTGGTCTTTGTCGGAGTGAGTCAGGTGAGAACGTCTCAACAGCATTCAGTGTTGTTTAATTAACCCTTTGTTGTTTAATGAAACCTTTAAGTCTGTGATCTATATGTTTTTTCCTGATATGATAATAGAACTTTTTACGTTTTTAAATGCTTCCTCTCATTTGACGTCATCAACTTCCTGCCTCTTTCTCCCAAGAACATGGTGAAGACAGAACCATCACAGAAAGAGTCATTTTATTTAGATTATTATGATTTTCAACCCTGACTTGTGTATATATACACTACCAATCACAAGTTTGGGTTTACTTAAAAATGTCCTTATTTTTGAAAGAAAATCATTGTTTTTTTCAGTTTAGCTGCTTAGAGAAGCTATAAAACTGACCTTCCTTTGACAAAAGCAAAATTTGAAGGAAAAAAATATTTCAAATACAAATCATTATTTCTAACCTTGTCAATGTCTTGACTATATTTTCTATTCATTTTACAACTCAGGTTTAAATAAAAGTGACTTTTCATTGAAAACACAAAATTGTCTGGGTGACCCCAAACTTTTGAAAGTTTGTGTATATAATCATTCAAGTCTCTAGAATAAATCCCAAAAAACAAATTTGTACATGGGAAAAATTGTTTTTTTTGTTTATGGGCATATTTATGCAAGCATCAACTAAATAAGCCATTAAAATGCTATTTTCTGCAAAGAAAAGAGTAAAAAATGGGGAAAAAATAGATACATACATGATTGTTAGTGGCTCAGCTGATAATTGCATATGAAAACTTTGAAAAAATCTTAAATGGGTTAAATATTTATTCCTGTCTAATAAATGATCTCATTCTTCTGCCTTCCGTCTAGGTTAACAACGAGGTTGCCATCCTGTCTAACGAGTACGGCTCAAACCGCTACGCTGCCTTCCTGACGGGCCTCGGCAAATTGATCCACCTGAAAGACTGCGACCCCGACCAGATCTTCCTCGGAGGGCTGGACCAGTACGGAGATGACGGGGAGTTCACCTACTGCTGGCATGACGACATCATGCAGGGTGAGCGTGCGAGGGACGAGCTTTTATGCTGATGTGGTGTTTATTCGTTTACCTGCGTTGCATTAACCAAACGGTTTCCCTGCAGCGATCTTCCACATAGCCACGCTGATGCCAAACAGGGAGAGCGACAAGGGCTGCTGCAACAAAAAGCGCCACATCGGCAATGATTTCGTCAGCGTCGTGTACAACGACTCTGGGGAGGAGTATAAACTGGGCACCATAAAGGTACACACTCGCACACACCTCAGAATCTGGAAGCTGCACTGGTTTTGTGGTTCAACAATCTGTATTTCCCCCCATTTAGGGTCAGTTTAACTTTGTTGAAGTGATCATAAAACCACTGGATTACGAATGTAACCTCGTCACCCTACAGTGCCGCAAAGGTGAGATGATGATTTTTTTTATTTAGCTTTTTCTTTTTAACTGATTTCAGAGTTTTTTTTACTTGTATTTCTCCTCTTGCTCCTTCTTTTAGACCTTGAAGGGTTAGTAGACACAACTGTGGCAAAAATAGTCTCAGACCAAAACCTTCCACTCTTGGTCAGACAAATGGCTCTTCATGCAAATGTAAGTCTACCAGTCTTCCCTTTATATCGCTCTCTTACACCTGGACACACATACACTCTTCACACTTTTCAATTCTCTTTTTATTATGATTTTCCATAGTTATTAAATGCATAATTGAGAATTAAACAATTCCTAGGACAGTAATACATATCTGACATACCAAAAAAGCCACCAATCAAATGGGAAATATCATACATATCTAATCATTCTTTCCCATCTTCTCAAAAACAGATCCTGATGTGTATTCTTATAGCAAAAGTAATTCTTTCCATCCTAAAAATGTCCACTGATCCACTGTAGGTTTTTCTAGCTTTAGCCACTTACATGTGGCTTTTCAAGAAGCAGCACTTAAAATCTGAAATAAGTAATTGTCATTAGAGGAGAGACATTTTCTGATGGTAGAACTCCTAAATATAATGATGCAAACTCAAAAAGAATGTTTGTCTGAATACAAAATGTTACAGACCTCCTGCTAGAGACCAAAATATGTGAAAATGATTTGTCCCGAGGCTTCAACACAGTCTCCAACATATAGATGAAATGGTCTAAATGTCTTGTTGCGAAAAATCCACATAAAATTCAGCAAAACTCTCCATAGTGTTGAATTTAAAGTTTTCCATTGTATCTTACACTAGTGTTCCCAATGTTCTTTGTTTAGGACTAGATTTATTTCTCTTCCATTTCTGTTTTACATGCAGTGAGCTACCCTTTTAATTTGTTGTAAAACCCTGTAGAGTCTCCAGATGTTTTTTTGGCCTGGGCCTGAACCATATGCATCTTTAAATACTTTCTACAAAATATTATCCCCTTGCTCTTGTTTGATCTCTTTCCTTATTTTCTCAATATAATGACGAACCTGTAGGGATCTATAGAAGTCTTCATTATTTAGACCAAATTGTCTCAGATTTTGAAAATTGCTCACTGACTCTTTAAATAAGAAAGTACAAAATGCTGTTAATACCCGAGTTTTCTAAACCTAGCATCCATATTTTTGGATTAAATGCACACCAACTCAAAACTTTTCTAGCTTCGTATACACTCTTTCACGCTAACACACGCGCTCAACTCTCCTTTCTCTCACCCAAGATGGCCTCTCTAGTGCACCAGTACAGAGCCAACCCCTCCGATGCTTACGCCTCCAAGTGGCTCGCGAGGTTACGGCACATTAAGAGGATCAGGACCAGGGTAAGCAAACCACAAAAGCAGCTTTTACTTCATAATATTATCAACCTTTTCTCATAAATTTCTATTGCGTATATATATATATATTCTGCTCCTCTGCTCAGGCTCAGGAAGACATTCAGTCTCGCTCTACTCCCGGCATCTCGCTGACCCAAGGACACACTCAGCAGAACAAGTCGTTTCAGCAGAGCACTCCTGCACCCAACCCAGAAGCCTCTGGACAGAGGAAGAGACTCGTATCAACAGTGGATGATTTCACTGATTTTGTTTGATTATTTCATAATTTCTAAACACACACACACACACAAACATGTGCACACACACACACCTGCCTTAGAGCTGAGGTGAATTTGGTTTCGCCTGCGTGTGGAAGAATTCAGGATGACGTTCGACACCCGATTTTTGACTAAAAACGATTTGGACTTTGTGATGGAAAACCTCAGAGCTTGATGGATCATTTTAAAGGCTTATTTTGTGAAGTATTGACCTGTGAACATGGTAAATTCTGCATATTTTTCCGAAAGAATTTAGAAATGCTGACACATTGCACTTACGATATATAAGTATATTATTATAAAATCTAATCAAGTGCATATAAAATGACCATGAAGAAATTTGGACTTGTGTTCGTTCTTGTTCCCTTAAAAGAAAAGTAAAACCCAAGAGCACCACATATAAATGTTTTTTTTTAATGGGTATTATTTGTGCTTTGCATGAGCCAGTAGCAAAACCAAAAACCATTTCTTTATGCACAGTACAGCTGTCAAACTCTTTATTCGACTTTGTCAAGTGCAAAAGCATGAGAAGTGCTACAACTGCAAAATACAGATATGAGATACAAAAAAAAAAAAGAGCATAGACAAATATTTTCAATGACAAATCCATAACACCGTTTTAAAACATAACGCACCATAGAACACGAAGAGACAGCTATAAGAGATGTGAAGGTGGGCTTTGGCACTATTCTGTTACTCGCTGCACACGCAGAGCAGGGATATGAAGGCTAGTGGAGGCGTTTACTGTTCAGCTTCCTGTGGTTTCTGGTTGGACCCCAACATATGTTAAATACATCAATAGCTTTGGCTGTAGTGCTTCAGTTAGACTGGAGGAATGTAAAAACATGGGGTTTGCAACACCAGTGCTTGACCTATGCATGTGCCACTGCAGCACAAGAACAATACTGATCCTGAAAAGCAAAAATATATACACCATAAAGCACCAATATATACAGAAATGTACACACACACACACATATGAAGCTGGGTCTTTTACGTGAGGTCCTGAAACTTGTTATATCTTAATTTACAGGGCAGGAAATGGGTACATTTAGGTCAGATCTAAAATAAAATCATTTAGGGTGTTTTTTTTTTTTAAAGATTTTGATCCTCTTTCACATCGCAGCATTAAAACGGGGCCAGCTTTTGGCCGTTTAGAAGGAAGCTGAATCAAAAACAATCCCGGGATGACTAAACAACAAAATACATCATTTCCCCAGATGATTTGAAATCACCTATTTATAGCCCCCAGTTTAGTTTGTCTTTACCAATTTTTGAGAAAAAAAGGTGGGTTCCCTGAGATCTGCCCACTGGACACAGGAAGTACGCATGTTGATCAAAGAAATAATAATAAAAAAAAAACACTTTTAAGAGCCGACAAAGAGTACAAGACACAACTGCGAGCTACTGCTTCGATACCATGATAATTTCTAGGATGTTTCTATAATGTAGCTGTTACAAAAAAAAAAAAGAGAATTAAAAACTTGACACACAATAGTTAAATATGGCATTTGATATCCGCTCCATTAGGAAATAAAGTGCTAAGTACAAAACAAATTAGTTAATTACTTGGCATGGTAAAACTCAGGATGCATAAATGATGCGAAAGCTTTGGCAACGTGTATAGTTCCGATACAGTATGAGTGAAGCTTTCTCTAATGGTTCCGATACCAAGCTTATTACTTCAGAAAATACAACGCACCACACCTCATTAAAAAAAAACAAAACAGGAAGACAATCTACATCATTAACAAAAGTGCTTTGAAATCACAACCATATACAACACGACAAAAAACACATTTAGAATAGATAAAGACAATGGAAGTCGTTATAGCTTTATAATGGGCAAACTTGCGTAAATGTTCTTGTATGAGTGAAGACGAATCTTTCCCGTTTCCTCTCGACCACTGAACATCTCATCTTTCTTTATTCCTTCTTTCAAACCCTCCCCCCCTCTCACTCATCACTATCTTTGCATCTGTCCTCATCTCAAACCGGTCGACTACGTAGAGGAAGAACTGGCTGCTGTGATCCCTGCTGTGTGTGTGTGTGTGTGTGTGTCGTTTGTTTCCCTTCGTCTCCTCTGTGGACTCATACCTATGACACACCACCATCAGCGCGTCTGTGCCTACAGTGTTACTTCTATGCGTGTGAATACCATGCAAATTTGGAAGTTTTTTTTTCTTTCTTTTTTTTTTCAGACAGGCCACAAGTACCCAGGGTGACCGCAAAACACAAATATTGCTTTCATATAAAAAAATATGTAAGACGAGACGACATAACAGAGAAATGGACACGGTTTTTGTTTTTTTTCGGAGATACATAAAAAGACTGATTTCAGTTCTTTAGTCCTCGGGTGAGCACGCTCCTGTGCTCTTGTCGGTGACCCCCCCCCACGCAGCCTCCAGGGTCATGTAGGGGGGTCAGGGGTCAGCTTTGGTCCGGGGGAAATAAGGTAAAAAAAGCTTTTTTTTAATTTTTTGGTTTCAAACCCAGCTGTTTGAGCCGATTAGCTTGGCTCAGGTAGCACCTGGTGACCTGCACCATGCTTTTTTTTTTTTTTTTTTTTGTGAGAAGAGCGAAACTGGGGATTTGGACGGATCGCTGCTTTGGAAGACAGCAAAGTCTGATTTTATTGCTTTTCTGTTCTTTTTTGTAATCTCTCCTGATATTTCCGCTTTCCTCCGTGTGCGTTTGTCTTATTACTTTCCCATCCTGCTACTTTCTTTTCCTTTTTCCCTGGGTTTAGAGAGGGGGCCGGCTGGGGACAAAACCTGCTGCCCCCCCGTCCTCCTCTCGTCCTTAACCCAGCGTTTGCTCACATTCTCCTCCTCCTCCTCCTCCTCCTCCTCCTCCTCAGGGCTTGTGTCTGTCTAGGTTGGGGTGCACCTTGTTTTTGAGGGGCGGGGGCTTGCGTTTTCTCTTGCGTGTGGGGATGGTGGTGGTGTGAGCCGGGTGGTTGAACAGGCTGGTGGAGGGGAGGGTCTCTCTCTCCGTCGGGGGGTCCCAGTCCCGGCTGATGGGTGTATGGGCGGGGGTGGACGGCATGGAGGCGGGAGGGGCCGGGGTTGTCTTGGGGAGAGAAGAAGAGTCTGAGGCGCTTTTCTCTGTGACTGAAGTTTTCTCTGTGACTGAAGCTCTGACTGAGGGTTGGGGGGCGGGGGTCTGCGTGGAGGCCGAGGCCGGTCTGGACTTTAAAAAGGGGACCGGCGTGGCGACAGGAGTCTTTTTGGGATTGGCGGATTGGTTATTCCCACAGTCGCTTGGAAGCTCTCGTTTATCAGTCTTTTTCCCCTTTTTGCTCCCTTTGTGCTTTTCTTTGCTGCTCTTTCGTTCCCTCCACCCTCCCCCCTTGTCCTCCCCCCTCCTCCTCTGCCCCGCCTCGCTCCTCCCTCTCTGGCCGCCCCCTTTCTCCCTCCCCCTGCGCCTCCTTTTCCTCTGGGCCCGCTCCAGCCTGCACTCCACGTGGTACAGGTCCTCCGTCGCCACGGTGACGCGGTCCAGCTGCTGCAGCAGGGCGTCCAGGGTGGGCAGCAGCCTCCTCAGCGAGGCCTCGGTCTCGGCCCGCTCCCTCCAGCTGGTTCCCCCCACCACCACCCCGGGGCTCAGGCCCAGACCCAGGCCCAGCCCGAGACCCAGACCGATGCCCGGGGCCTCGGTCAGGCTGCAGGGGCTGGAGGACGCTGGGCGCCACGACGCCTCCGAGCCGGCGTCCACGCTGTCGGGGGTGGGGGGGGAGTCGGGACCGTCCAGCGGAGGCAGACACAGGGACTTACAGTCGCTGGTGGAGGAAGAACGGGACGGAGGCAGCTCCATGCCTTCAAAACGCACCTTATGACGAAACTAGGAGGAAAAGCATGAGAAAACATGGCCATTAATGTACATGTACTGTAATGTACTTTAAGTCTCTGACTGTCATTTTATACTAAATAAAAAAATCTAAATCCTACTTATACAGCTTTTTTGTTCTAAAGCGATGATAGTAGACAACTTCGACAAAAGATTTTAAGCAAATAATTTAAGTTTCCAAGTGCTTCCTGTCACATGACGTCATCAACTTCCTGTCCCGTCCTCCTGAGAACATGGAGAAGACAAACCCTCCCAGAAAGAGTCATTTTATTTAGATTATAAGTTGTCTATATATATATATATGTATATATATATACTTATATATAAGTTGTTAACTATTACTTGATTCCTGAAAATTTATATTTTTTGGCTCGTTGGGTAGTTAACTGATTATTTTTGTACCATTTAAATGTCTCATATTCTACACTTTACTGTTTTTTATTGTGAATTTTAACATCCTTAACAAGATTTGAAGTAGCAAAGATCATCTCAGTATAGTTTCACTTCTTTTCTCCAGATTCTTTCTAAGACTCTCCTCCTCCTCTTTAAATGGCTGTTGGTGGTGACTGTATAGTAGTGACATCACAACTTCACATAAGTCATGACTGTTTGTTTTAAGGTTTCTGAATACAGGCTGTGTATGTTTCTCTGTGGATTGAGTGTTTTTTAAACATGGAACAGTATTAATACACTCTCTGCTGTCATATATACAGTCAAATATATGTAGGGGTCTAATAAAGCTATAAGGTTTCATTGGAATTAAACTGATTAAATTTCAATAAAAATGTAAAAATGTGTGTTCTAAAACTTTAGAAATGTAGTGTGTGTATATATAAATGTAAGGAAGAGGCTCATTGTGTACCTCCTTGGCCCTGCTGAGTCCCATCCACATCTTGAGTCGTCTGAGGAACAGCTCGACCATCTCGTAGTCCTGGAGGTCCACGGCGGGTCGGTACAGCTCGGCCCGAGCCCTCCTGTAGTTCCTCAGCAGCACGGAGGTGAGCAGCCACAGCAGCGCCAGGCGCAGCACGGCGAAGCTGGCGTGGAACACCAGTGAGGATGCGGTGCCGGGCGGGCTGCTGATCGTCCAGCCGGGTCGCCATGACAACAACCCGCGGCCGCCGGCGCCCAGCAGAGACAGACAGGTGGCGCTCACGCTGCCGTAGCCGTCGAACACAGAGTGGAAGAGCTGGAAAAGACGGAACAACTGTGAAAACCCAGTTTGGATTGTTTGATGGTCATTAAAGTTTTTAAAAAAACTGAGTCAATGGTTTATTTTGAGATGGGGTCAGTGACACATTATAATTGGCAAGATGATAAAGTCAAAAGGTTTCTCATCATATGTTATTAGACCATCATATGTTAGTAGAGGAGTTAAGGGACATTTTACTGCAAGTTCTGACACAAATTTCTGCTTTGGTGTGAAAGTCCATTAGCAGAAGTATAATGGTTTCTTTGACATTATTAAGGTCAAAGAATCCAAATAAAACGGGTATCAAGTCTTAACATTTTTTTGACGACATGCTATAGTTTCACTTTTTTTTTGACGACATGCTAAAGTATAACTTTTTTTTGACGACATGCTATAGTATGACTTTTTTTTGACGACATGCTATAGTATGACGTTTTTTTGACGACATGCTATAGTATGACTTTTTTTTGACGACATGCTATAGTATGACTTTTTTTTGACGACATGCTATAGTATGACTTTTTTTTGACGACATGCTATAGTATGACTTTTTTTTGACGACATGCTATAGTATGACTTTCTTTTGACGACATGCTATAGTATAACTTTTTTTTGACGACATACTATAGTATGACTTTTTTTTGACGACATACTATAGTATGACGTTTTTTTGATGACATGCTAAAGTATAACTTTTTTTTGACGACATGCTATAGTATGACTTTTTTTTGACGAAATGCTATAGTATGACTTTTTTTTGACGACATGCTATAGTATGACTTTTTTTTGACGACATGCTATAGTAAGACTTTTTTTTGACGACATGCTATAGTATGAGTTTTTTTCGACGACATGCTATAGTATGACATTTTTTTGACGACATGCTATAGTATGACTTTTTTTTTGACGACATGCTATAGTATGACTTTTTTTTCACCACATAATGTACTATGCCTTTTTTTTGACGACATGCTATAGTATGACTTTTTTTTGACGACATGCTATAGTATGACGTTTTTTTGACGACATGCTATAGTATGACTTTTTTTTGACGACATGCTATAGTATGACTTTTTTTTGACGACATGCTATAGTATGACGTTTTTTTGACGACATGCTATAGTATGACTTTTTTTTGACGACATGCTATAGTATGACTTTTTTTTGACGACATGCTATAGTATGACTTTTTTTTGACGACATGCTATAGTATGACTTTCTTTTGACGACATGCTATAGTATAACTTTTTTTTGACGACATACTATAGTATGACTTTTTTTTGACGACATACTATAGTATGACGTTTTTTTGATGACATGCTAAAGTATAACTTTTTTTTGACGACATGCTATAGTATGACTTTTTTTTGACGAAATGCTATAGTATGACTTTTTTTTGACGACATGCTATAGTATGACTTTTTTTTGACGACATGCTATAGTAAGACTTTTTTTTGACGACATGCTATAGTATGAGTTTTTTTCGACGACATGCTATAGTATGACATTTTTTTGACGACATGCTATAGTATGACTTTTTTTTTGACGACATGCTATAGTATGACTTTTTTTTCACCACATAATGTACTATGCCTTTTTTTTGACGACATGCTATAGTATGACGTTTTTTTGACGACATGCTATAGTATGACTTTTTTTTGACGACATGCTATAGTATGACTTTTTTTTGACGACATGCTATAGTATGACGTTTTTTTGACGACATGCTATAGTATGACTTTTTTTTGACGACATGCTATAGTATGACTTTTTTTTGACGACATGCTATAGTATGACGTTTTTTTGACGACATGCTATAGTATGACTTTTTTTTGACGACATGCTATAGTATGACTTTTTTTTGACGACATGCTATAGTATGACTTTTTTTTGACGACATGCTATAGTATGACTTTCTTTTGACGACATGCTATAGTATAACTTTTTTTTGACGACATACTATAGTATGACTTTTTTTTGACGACATACTATAGTATGACGTTTTTTTGATGACATGCTAAAGTATAACTTTTTTTTGACGACATGCTATAGTATGACTTTTTTTTGACGAAATGCTATAGTATGACTTTTTTTTGACGACATGCTATAGTATGACTTTTTTTTGACGACATGCTATAGTAAGACTTTTTTTTGACGACATGCTATAGTATGAGTTTTTTTCGACGACATGCTATAGTATGACATTTTTTTGACGACATGCTATAGTATGAGTTTTTTTCGACGACATGCTATAGTATGACTTTTTTTTTGACGACATGCTATAGTATGACTTTTTTTTCACCACATAATGTACTATGCCTTTTTTTTGACGACATGCTATAGTATGACTTTTTTTTGACGACATGCTATAGTATGACGTTTTTTTGACGACATGCTATAGTATGACTTTTTTTTGACGACATGCTATAGTATGACTTTTTTTTGACGACATACTATAGTATGACTTTTTTTTGACGACATGCTATAGTATGACTTTTTTTTGACGACATGCTATAGTATGACTTTTTTTTGACGACATGCTATAGTATGACTTTTTTTTGACGACATACTATAGTATGACTTTTTTTTGACGACATGCTATAGTATGAGTTTTTTTTGACGACATACTATAGTATGACATTTTTTTGACGACATGCTATAGTATGACTTTTTTTTTGACGACATGCTATAGTATGACTTTTTTTTGACCACATAATGTACTATGCCTTTTTTTTGACGACATACTATAGTATGACTTTTTTTTGACCACATAATGTAGTATGACTTTTTTTTTGACGACATGCTATAGTATGACTTTCTTTTGACGACATGCTAAAGTATAACTTTTTTTTGACGACATGCTATAGTATGACGTTTTTTTGACGACATACTATAGTATGACTTTTTTTTGATGAAATGCTATAGTATGACTTTTTTGATGACATGCTATAGTATGACGTTTTTTTGACGACATGCTATAGTATGACTTTTTTTTGACGACATGCTATAGTATGACGTTTTTCCGACGACATGCTATAGTATGACATTTTTTTGACGACATGCTATAGTATGACTTTTTTTTTGACGACATGCTATAGTATGACGTTTTTTTGACGACATGCTATAGTATGACGTTTTTTTGACGACATGCTATAGTATGACTTTTTTTCGACGACATGCTAAAGTATAACTTTTTTTTGACGACATGCTATAGTATGACTTTTTTTCGACGACATGCTAAAGTATAACTTTTTTTTGACGACATGCTATAGTATGACTTTTTTTTGACGACATGCTATAGTATGACTTTTTTTTGACAAAATGCTCTTGTATGACTTTTTTTTGACGACATGCTATAGTATGACATTTTTTTGACGACATGCTATAGTAAGACTTTTTTGATGAAATGCTATAGTATGAGTTTTTTTCGACGACATGCTATAGTATGACGTTTTTTTGACGACATGCTATAGTATGACTTTTTTTTGACGACATGCTATAGTATGACTTTTTTTTGACGACATGCTATAGTATGACGTTTTTTTGACGACATGCTATAGTATGACTTTTTTTTGACGACATGCTATAGTATGACTTTTTTTTGACGACATGCTATAGTATGACTTTTTTTTGACGACATGCTATAGTATGACTTTCTTTTGACGACATGCTATAGTATAACTTTTTTTTGACGACATACTATAGTATGACTTTTTTTTGACGACATACTATAGTATGACGTTTTTTTGATGACATGCTAAAGTATAACTTTTTTTTGACGACATGCTATAGTATGACTTTTTTTTGACGAAATGCTATAGTATGACTTTTTTTTGACGACATGCTATAGTATGACTTTTTTTTGACGACATGCTATAGTAAGACTTTTTTTTGACGACATGCTATAGTATGAGTTTTTTTCGACGACATGCTATAGTATGACATTTTTTTGACGACATGCTATAGTATGACTTTTTTTTTGACGACATGCTATAGTATGACTTTTTTTTCACCACATAATGTACTATGCCTTTTTTTTGACGACATGCTATAGTATGACTTTTTTTTGACGACATGCTATAGTATGACGTTTTTTTGACGACATGCTATAGTATGACTTTTTTTTGACGACATGCTATAGTATGACTTTTTTTTGACGACATACTATAGTATGACTTTTTTTTGACGACATGCTATAGTATGACTTTTTTTTGACGACATGCTATAGTATGACTTTTTTTTGACGACATGCTATAGTATGACTTTTTTTTGACGACATACTATAGTATGACTTTTTTTTGACGACATGCTATAGTATGAGTTTTTTTTGACGACATACTATAGTATGACATTTTTTTGACGACATGCTATAGTATGACTTTTTTTTTGACGACATGCTATAGTATGACTTTTTTTTGACCACATAATGTACTATGCCTTTTTTTTGACGACATACTATAGTATGACTTTTTTTTGACCACATAATGTAGTATGACTTTTTTTTTGACGACATGCTATAGTATGACTTTCTTTTGACGACATGCTAAAGTATAACTTTTTTTTGACGACATGCTATAGTATGACGTTTTTTTGACGACATACTATAGTATGACTTTTTTTTGATGAAATGCTATAGTATGACTTTTTTGATGACATGCTATAGTATGACGTTTTTTTGACGACATGCTATAGTATGACTTTTTTTTGACGACATGCTATAGTATGACGTTTTTCCGACGACATGCTATAGTATAACTTTTTTTTGACGACATACTATAGTATGACTTTTTTTTGACGACATACTATAGTATGACGTTTTTTTGATGACATGCTAAAGTATAACTTTTTTTTGACGACATGCTATAGTATGACTTTTTTTTGACGAAATGCTATAGTATGACTTTTTTTTGACGACATGCTATAGTATGACTTTTTTTTGACGACATGCTATAGTAAGACTTTTTTTTGACGACATGCTATAGTATGAGTTTTTTTCGACGACATGCTATAGTATGACATTTTTTTGACGACATGCTATAGTATGACTTTTTTTTTGACGACATGCTATAGTATGACTTTTTTTTCACCACATAATGTACTATGCCTTTTTTTTGACGACATGCTATAGTATGACTTTTTTTTGACGACATGCTATAGTATGACGTTTTTTTGACGACATGCTATAGTATGACTTTTTTTTGACGACATGCTATAGTATGACTTTTTTTTGACGACATACTATAGTATGACTTTTTTTTGACGACATGCTATAGTATGACTTTTTTTTGACGACATGCTATAGTATGACTTTTTTTTGACGACATGCTATAGTATGACTTTTTTTTGACGACATACTATAGTATGACTTTTTTTTGACGACATGCTATAGTATGAGTTTTTTTTGACGACATACTATAGTATGACATTTTTTTGACGACATGCTATAGTATGACTTTTTTTTTGACGACATGCTATAGTATGACTTTTTTTTGACCACATAATGTACTATGCCTTTTTTTTGACGACATACTATAGTATGACTTTTTTTTGACCACATAATGTAGTATGACTTTTTTTTTGACGACATGCTATAGTATGACTTTCTTTTGACGACATGCTAAAGTATAACTTTTTTTTGACGACATGCTATAGTATGACGTTTTTTTGACGACATACTATAGTATGACTTTTTTTTGATGAAATGCTATAGTATGACTTTTTTGATGACATGCTATAGTATGACGTTTTTTTGACGACATGCTATAGTATGACTTTTTTTTGACGACATGCTATAGTATGACGTTTTTCCGACGACATGCTATAGTATGACATTTTTTTGACGACATGCTATAGTATGACTTTTTTTTTGACGACATGCTATAGTATGACGTTTTTTTGACGACATGCTATAGTATGACGTTTTTTTGACGACATGCTATAGTATGACTTTTTTTCGACGACATGCTAAAGTATAACTTTTTTTTGACGACATGCTATAGTATGACTTTTTTTCGACGACATGCTAAAGTATAACTTTTTTTTGACGACATGCTATAGTATGACTTTTTTTTGACGACATGCTATAGTATGACTTTTTTTTGACAAAATGCTCTTGTATGACTTTTTTTTGACGACATGCTATAGTATGACATTTTTTTGACGACATGCTATAGTAAGACTTTTTTGATGAAATGCTATAGTATGAGTTTTTTTCGACGACATGCTATAGTATGACGTTTTTTTGACGACATGCTATAGTATGACTTTTTTTTGACGACATGCTATAGTATGACTTTTTTTTGACGACATGCTATAGTATGACGTTTTTTTGACGACATGCTATAGTATGACTTTTTTTTGACGACATGCTATAGTATGACTTTTTTTTGACGACATGCTATAGTATGACTTTTTTTTGACGACATGCTATAGTATGACTTTCTTTTGACGACATGCTATAGTATAACTTTTTTTTGACGACATACTATAGTATGACTTTTTTTTGACGACATACTATAGTATGACGTTTTTTTGATGACATGCTAAAGTATAACTTTTTTTTGACGACATGCTATAGTATGACTTTTTTTTGACGAAATGCTATAGTATGACTTTTTTTTGACGACATGCTATAGTATGACTTTTTTTTGACGACATGCTATAGTAAGACTTTTTTTTGACGACATGCTATAGTATGAGTTTTTTTCGACGACATGCTATAGTATGACATTTTTTTGACGACATGCTATAGTATGACTTTTTTTTTGACGACATGCTATAGTATGACTTTTTTTTCACCACATAATGTACTATGCCTTTTTTTTGACGACATGCTATAGTATGACTTTTTTTTGACGACATGCTATAGTATGACGTTTTTTTGACGACATGCTATAGTATGACTTTTTTTTGACGACATGCTATAGTATGACTTTTTTTTGACGACATACTATAGTATGACTTTTTTTTGACGACATGCTATAGTATGACTTTTTTTTGACGACATGCTATAGTATGACTTTTTTTTGACGACATGCTATAGTATGACTTTTTTTTGACGACATACTATAGTATGACTTTTTTTTGACGACATGCTATAGTATGAGTTTTTTTTGACGACATACTATAGTATGACATTTTTTTGACGACATGCTATAGTATGACTTTTTTTTTGACGACATGCTATAGTATGACTTTTTTTTGACCACATAATGTACTATGCCTTTTTTTTGACGACATACTATAGTATGACTTTTTTTTGACCACATAATGTAGTATGACTTTTTTTTTGACGACATGCTATAGTATGACTTTCTTTTGACGACATGCTAAAGTATAACTTTTTTTTGACGACATGCTATAGTATGACGTTTTTTTGACGACATACTATAGTATGACTTTTTTTTGATGAAATGCTATAGTATGACTTTTTTGATGACATGCTATAGTATGACGTTTTTTTGACGACATGCTATAGTATGACTTTTTTTTGACGACATGCTATAGTATGACGTTTTTCCGACGACATGCTATAGTATGACATTTTTTTGACGACATGCTATAGTATGACTTTTTTTTTGACGACATGCTATAGTATGACGTTTTTTTGACGACATGCTATAGTATGACGTTTTTTTGACGACATGCTATAGTATGACTTTTTTTCGACGACATGCTAAAGTATAACTTTTTTTTGACGACATGCTATAGTATGACTTTTTTTCGACGACATGCTAAAGTATAACTTTTTTTTGACGACATGCTATAGTATGACTTTTTTTTGACGACATGCTATAGTATGACTTTTTTTTGACAAAATGCTCTTGTATGACTTTTTTTTGACGACATGCTATAGTATGACATTTTTTTGACGACATGCTATAGTAAGACTTTTTTGATGAAATGCTATAGTATGAGTTTTTTTCGACGACATGCTATAGTATGACGTTTTTTTGACGACATGCTATAGTATGACTTTTTTTTGACGACATACTATAGTATGACTTATTTTTGACGACATGCTATAGTATGACTTTTTTTTGACAAAATGCTCTTGTATGACATTTTTTTGACGACATGCTATAGTATGACTTTCTTTTGACGACATGCTAAAGTATAACTTTTTTTTGACGACATGCTATAGTATGACTTTTTTTTGACGACATGCTATAGTAAGACTTTTTTGATGAAATGCTATAGTATGAGTTTTTTTCGACGACATGCTATAGTATGACGTTTTTTTGACGACATGCTATAGTATGACTTTTTTTTGACGACATACTATAGTATGACTTATTTTTGACAAAATGCTATAGTATGACTTTTTTTTGACGACATGCTATAGTATGACTTATTTTTGACGACATGCTATAGTATGACTTTTTTTTGACGACATACTATAGTATGACTTTTTTTTGACGACATGCTATAGTATGACTTTTTTTTGACGACATGCTATAGTATGACTTATTTTTGACGACATGCTATAGTATGACTTTTTTTTGACGACATACTATAGTATGACTTTTTTTTGACGACATGCTATAGTATGACTTTTTTTTGACGACATGCTATAGTATGACTTTTTTTTGACGACATGCTATAGTATGACTTTTTTTTGACGACATGCTATAGTATGACTTTTTTTTGACGACATACTATAGTATGACTTTTTTTTGATGACATACTATAGTATGACTTTTTTTTGACCACATAATGTAGTATGACTTTTTTTTTGACGACATGCTATAGTATGACTTTTTTTTGACGACATGCTATAGTAAGACTTTTTTTTGATGAAATGCTATAGTATGAGTTTTTTTTTGACGACATGCTATAGTATGACGTTTTTTTGACGACATGCTATAGTATGACTTTTTTTTAACGACATGCTATAGTATGACTTTTTTTTGACAAAATGCTCTTGTATGACTTTTTTTTGACGACATGCTATAGTATGACTTTTTTGATGAAATGCTATAGTATGACGTTTTTTTGACGACATGCTATAGTATGACTTTTTTTTGACGACATACTATAGTATGACTTTTTTTTGACGACATGCTATAGTATGACTTATTTTTGACGACATGCTATAGTATGACTTTTTTTTGACGACATGCTATAGTATGACTTTTTTGATGAAATGCTATAGTATGAGTTTTTTTCGACGACATGCTATAGTATGACTTTTTTTTGACGAAATGCTATAGTATGACTTATTTTTGACGACATGCTATAGTAAGACTTTTTTGATGAAATGCTATAGTATGAGTTTTTTTCGACGACATGCTATAGTATGACTTATTTTTGACGACATGCTATAGTATGACTTTTTTTTGACGACATACTATAGTATGACTTTTTTTTGACGACATGCTATAGTATGACTTTTTTTTGACGACATGCTATAGTATGACTTTTTTTTGACGAAATGCTATAGTATGACATTTTTTTGACGACATGCTATAGTATGACTTTTTTTTGACGACATGCTATAGTATGACTTTTTTTTGACCACATAATATAGTATGACTTTTTTTTGACGAAATGCTATAGTATGACTTTTTTTTGACGACATGCTATAGTATGACTTTTTTTTGACGACATGCTATAGTATGACTTTTTTTTGACGACATACTATAGTATGACTTTTTTTTGACGACATGCTATAGTATGACTTTTTTTTGACGACATACTATAGTATGACTTTTTTTTGACGACATGCTATAGTATGACTTTTTTTGACGACATGCTATAGTATGACTTATTTTTGACGACATGCTATAGTATGACTTTTTTTTGACGACATGCTATAGTATGACTTATTTTTGACGACATGCTATAGTAAGACTTTTTTGATGAAATGCTATAGTATGAGTTTTTTTCGACGACATGCTATAGTATGACTTTTTTTTGACGACATGCTATAGTATGACTTATTTTTGACGACATGCTATAGTATGACTTTTTTTTGACGACATACTATAGTATGACTTTTTTTTGACGACATGCTATAGTATGACTTTTTTTTGACGACATGCTATAGTATGACTTTTTTTTGACGACATGCTATAGTATGACTTTTTTTTGACGAAATGCTATAGTATGACATTTTTTTGACGACATGCTATAGTATGACTTTTTTTTGACGACATGCTATAGTATGACTTTTTTTTGACCACATAATATAGTATGACTTTTTTTTGACGAAATGCTATAGTATGACATTTTTTTGACGACATGCTATAGTATGACTTTTTTTTGACGACATGCTATAGTATGACTTTTTTTGACGACATGCTATAGTATGACTTTTTTTTGACGACATGCTATAGTATGACATTTTTTTGACGACATGCTATAGTATGACTTTTTTTTGACCACATAATGTAGTATGACTTTTTTTTTGACGACATGCTATAGTATGACTTTCTTTTGACGACATGCTAAAGTATAACTTTTTTTTGACGACATGCTATAGTATGACGTTTTTTTGACGACATGCTATAGTATGACTTTTTTTTGATGAAATGCTATAGTATGACTTTTTTGATGACATGCTATAGTATGACGTTTTTTTGACGACATGCTATAGTATGACTTTTTTTTGACGACATGCTAAAGTATAACTTTTTTTTGACGACATGCTATAGTATGAGTTTTTTCCGACGACATGCTATAGTATGACATTTTTTTGACGACATGCTATAGTATGACTTTTTTTTTGACGACATGCTATAGTATGACGTTTTTTTGACGACATGCTATAGTATGACTTTTTTTCGACGACATGCTAAAGTATAACTTTTTTTTGACGACATGCTATAGTATGACTTTTTTTTGACAACATGCTATAGTATGACGTTTTTTTGACGACATGCTATAGTATGACTTTTTATTGACGACATGCTAAAGTATAACTTTTTTTTGACGACATGCTATAGTATGACTTTTTTTCGACGACATGCTAAAGTATAACTTTCTTTTGACGACATGCTATAGTATGACTTTTTATTGACGACATGCTATAGTATGACTTTTTTTTGACGACATGCTATAGTATGACTTTTTTTGACGACATGCTATAGTATGACTTTTTTTTGACGACATGCTATAGTATGACATTTTTTTGACGACATGCTATAGTATGACTTTTTTTTTGATGACATGCTATAGTATGACTTTTTTTTGACCACATAATGTACTATGCCTTTTTTTTGACGACATACTATAGTATGACTTTTTTTTTGACGACATGCTATAGTATGACTTTTTTTTGACCACATAATGTAGTATGACTTTTTTTTTGACGACATGCTAAAGTATAACTTTTTTTTGACGACATGCTATAGTATGACGTTTTTTTGACGACATGCTATAGTATGACTTTTTTTTGATGAAATGCTATAGTATGACTTTTTTGATGACATGCTATAGTATGACTTTTTTTTGGCGACATGCTAAAGTATAACTTTTTTTTGACGACATGCTATAGTATGACGTTTTTTTGACGACATGCTATAGTATGACTTTTTTTTTGACGACATGCTATAGTATGACGTTTTTTTTGACGACATGCTATAGTATGACTTTTTTTCGACGACATGCTAAAGTATAACTTTTTTTTGACGACATGCTATAGTATGACTTTTTTTTTGACAACATGCTATAGTATGACGTTTTTTTGACGACATGCTATAGTATGACTTTTTTTCGACGACATGCTAAAGTATAACTTTTTTTTGTCGACATGCTATAGTATGACTTTTTTTTGACGACATGCTATAGTAAGATTTTTTTTGATGAAATGCTATAGTATGACTTTTTTTTGACGACATGCTATAGTATGACTTATTTTTGACGACATGCTATAGTATGACTTTTTTTTGATGACATACTATAGTATGACGTTTTTTTGACGACATGCTATAGTATGACTTATTTTTGACGACATGCTATAGTATGACTTTTTTTTGACGAAATGCTATAGTATGACATTTTTTTGACGACATGCTATAGTATGACTTTTTTTTGACGACATGCTATAGTATGACATTTTTTTGACGACATGCTATAGTATGACTTTTTTTTTGACGACATGCTATAGTATGACTTTTTTTTTGACGACATACTATAGTATGACTTTTTTTTGATGACATACTATAGTATGACTTTTTTTTGACCACATAATGTAGTATGACTTTTTTTTTGACGACATGCTAAAGTATAACTTTTTTTTGACGACATGCTATAGTATGACGTTTTTTTGACGACATGCTATAGTATGACTTTTTTTTGATGAAATGCTATAGTATGACTTTTTTGATGACATGCTATAGTATGACTTTTTTTTGGCGACATGCTAAAGTATAACTTTTTTTTGACGACATGCTATAGTATGACGTTTTTTTGACGACATGCTATAGTATGACTTTTTTTTTGACGACATGCTATAGTATGACGTTTTTTTTGACGACATGCTATAGTATGACTTTTTTTCGACGACATGCTAAAGTATAACTTTTTTTTGACGACATACTATAGTATGACTTTTTTTTTGACAACATGCTATAGTATGACGTTTTTTTGACGACATGCTATAGTATGACTTTTTTTCGACGACATGCTAAAGTATAACTTTTTTTTGACGACATGCTATAGTATGACTTTTTTTTTGACAACATGCTATAGTATGACGTTTTTTTGACGACATGCTATAGTATGACTTTTTTTCGACGACATGCTAAAGTATAACTTTTTTTTGTCGACATGCTATAGTATGACTTTTTTTTGACGACATGCTATAGTAAGATTTTTTTTGATGAAATGCTATAGTATGACTTTTTTTTGATGACATGCTATAGTATGAGTTTTTTTTGACGACATGCTATAGTATGACTTTTTTTTGACGACATGCTATAGTATGACTTATTTTTGACGACATGCTATAGTATGACTTTTTTTTGATGACATACTATAGTATGACGTTTTTTTGACGACATGCTATAGTATGACTTATTTTTGACGACATGCTATAGTATGACTTTTTTTTGACGAAATGCTATAGTATGACATTTTTTTGACGACATGCTATAGTATGACTTTTTTTTGACGACATGCTATAGTATGACATTTTTTTGACGACATGCTATAGTATGACTTTTTTTTTGACGACATGCTATAGTATGACTTTTTTTTTGACGACATACTATAGTATGACTTTTTTTTGATGACATACTATAGTATGACTTTTTTTTGACCACATAATGTAGTATGACTTTTTTTTTGACGACATGCTAAAGTATAACTTTTTTTTGACGACATGCTATAGTATGACTTTTTTGATGACATGCTATAGTATGACGTTTTTTTGACGACATGCTATAGTATGACTTTTTTTTGACGACATGCTAAAGTATAACTTTTTTTTGACGACATGCTATAGTATGACGTTTTTTTGATGACATGCTAAAGTATAACTTTTTTTTGATGACATGCTATAGTATGAGTTTTTTCCGACGACATGCTATAGTATGACATTTTTTTGACGACATGCTATAGTATGACTTTTTTTTGACGACATGCTATAGTATGACGTTTTTTTGACGACATGCTATAGTATGACTTTTTTTTGACGACATGCTATAGTATGACTTTTTTTTTGACAACATGCTATAGTATGACGTTTTTTTGACGACATACTATAGTATGACTTTTTTTCGACGACATGCTAAAGTATAACTTTCTTTTGACGACATGCTATAGTATGACTTTTTTTCGACGACATGCTAAAGTATAACTTTCTTTTGACGACATGCTATAGTATGACTTTTTTTCGACGACATGCTAAAGTATAACTTTCTTTTGACGACATGCTATAGTATGACTTTTTTTCGACGACATGCTAAAGTATAACTTTTTTTTGACGACATGCTATAGTATGACTTTTTTTTTGACAACATGCTATAGTATGACGTTTTTTTGACGACATGCTATAGTATGACTTTTTTTCGACGACATGCTAAAGTATAACTTTTTTTTGACGACATGCTATAGTATGACTTTTTTTTTGACAACATGCTATAGTATGACGTTTTTTTGACGACATGCTATAGTATGACTTTTTTTCGACGACATGCTAAAGTATAACTTTTTTTTGTCGACATGCTATAGTATGACTTTTTTTTGACGACATGCTATAGTATGACTTTTTTTTGACGACATGCTATAGTATGACTTATTTTTGACGACATGCTATAGTATGACTTTTTTTTGACGACATGCTATAGTATGACTTTTTTTTGACGAAATGCTATAGTATGACATTTTTTTGACGACATGCTATAGTATGACTTTTTTTTGACGACATGCTATAGTATGACATTTTTTTGACGACATGCTATAGTATGACTTTTTTTTTGACGACATGCTATAGTATGACTTTTTTTTTGACGACATACTATAGTATGACTTTTTTTTGATGACATACTATAGTATGACTTTTTTTTGACCACATAATGTAGTATGACTTTTTTTTTGACGACATGCTATAGTATGACGTTTTTTTGACGACATGCTATAGTATGACTTTTTTTTGATGAAATGCTATAGTATGACTTTTTTGATGACATGCTATAGTATGACTTTTTTTTGGCGACATGCTAAAGTATAACTTTTTTTTGACGACATGCTATAGTATGACGTTTTTTTGACGACATGCTATAGTATGACTTTTTTTTTGACGACATGCTATAGTATGACGTTTTTTTTGACGACATGCTATAGTATGACTTTTTTTCGACGACATGCTAAAGTATAACTTTTTTTTGACGACATGCTATAGTATGACTTTTTTTTTGACAACATGCTATAGTATGACGTTTTTTTGACGACATGCTATAGTATGACTTTTTTTCGACGACATGCTAAAGTATAACTTTTTTTTGACGACATGCTATAGTATGACTTTTTTTTTGACAACATGCTATAGTATGACGTTTTTTTGACGACATGCTATAGTATGACTTTTTTTCGACGACATGCTAAAGTATAACTTTTTTTTGTCGACATGCTATAGTATGACTTTTTTTTTGACGACATGCTATAGTATGACGTTTTTTTGACGACATGCTATAGTATGACTTTTTTTCGACGACATGCTAAAGTATAACTTTTTTTTGACGACATGCTATAGTATGACTTTTTTTTTGACAACATGCTATAGTATGACGTTTTTTTGACGACATGCTATAGTATGACTTTTTTTCGACGACATGCTAAAGTATAACTTTTTTTTGTCGACATGCTATAGTATGACTTTTTTTTGACGACATGCTATAGTATGACTTTTTTTTGACGACATGCTATAGTATGACTTATTTTTGACGACATGCTATAGTATGACTTTTTTTTGACGACATGCTATAGTATGACTTTTTTTTGACGAAATGCTATAGTATGACATTTTTTTGACGACATGCTATAGTATGACTTTTTTTTGACGACATGCTATAGTATGACATTTTTTTGACGACATGCTATAGTATGACTTTTTTTTTGACGACATGCTATAGTATGACTTTTTTTTTGACGACATACTATAGTATGACTTTTTTTTGATGACATACTATAGTATGACTTTTTTTTGACCACATAATGTAGTATGACTTTTTTTTTGACGACATGCTAAAGTATAACTTTTTTTTGACGACATGCTATAGTATGACGTTTTTTTGACGACATGCTATAGTATGACTTTTTTTTGATGAAATGCTATAGTATGACTTTTTTGATGACATGCTATAGTATGACTTTTTTTTGGCGACATGCTAAAGTATAACTTTTTTTTGACGACATGCTATAGTATGACGTTTTTTTGACGACATGCTATAGTATGACTTTTTTTTTGACGACATGCTATAGTATGACGTTTTTTTTGACGACATGCTATAGTATGACTTTTTTTCGACGACATGCTAAAGTATAACTTTTTTTTGACGACATGCTATAGTATGACTTTTTTTTTGACAACATGCTATAGTATGACGTTTTTTTGACGACATGCTATAGTATGACTTTTTTTCGACGACATGCTAAAGTATAACTTTTTTTTGACGACATGCTATAGTATGACTTTTTTTTTGACAACATGCTATAGTATGACGTTTTTTTGACGACATGCTATAGTATGACTTTTTTTCGACGACATGCTAAAGTATAACTTTTTTTTGTCGACATGCTATAGTATGACTTTTTTTTGACGACATGCTATAGTAAGATTTTTTTTGATGAAATGCTATAGTATGACTTTTTTTTGATGACATGCTATAGTATGACTTTTTTTTGACGACATGCTATAGTATGACTTATTTTTGACGACATGCTATAGTATGACTTTTTTTTGATGACATACTATAGTATGACGTTTTTTTGACGACATGCTATAGTATGACTTATTTTTGACGACATGCTATAGTATGACTTTTTTTTGACGAAATGCTATAGTATGACATTTTTTTGACGACATGCTATAGTATGACTTTTTTTTGACGACATGCTATAGTATGACATTTTTTTGACGACATGCTATAGTATGACTTTTTTTTTGACGACATGCTATAGTATGACTTTTTTTTTGACGACATACTATAGTATGACTTTTTTTTGATGACATACTATAGTATGACTTTTTTTTGACCACATAATGTAGTATGACTTTTTTTTTGACGACATGCTAAAGTATAACTTTTTTTTGACGACATGCTATAGTATGACGTTTTTTTGACGACATGCTATAGTATGACTTTTTTTTGATGAAATGCTATAGTATGACTTTTTTGATGACATGCTATAGTATGACTTTTTTTTGACGACATGCTAAAGTATAACTTTTTTTTGACGACATGCTATAGTATGACGTTTTTTTGATGACATGCTAAAGTATAACTTTTTTTTGATGACATGCTATAGTATGAGTTTTTTTCGACGACATGCTAAAGTATAACTTTCTTTTGACGACATGCTATAGTATGACTTTTTTTTGACGACATGCTATAGTAAGACTTTTTTTTGATGAAATGCTATAGTATGAGTTTTTTTTTGACGACATGCTATAGTATGACTTTTTTTTGATGACATACTATAGTATGACGTTTTTTTGACGACATGCTATAGTATGACTTTTTTTTGACGAAATGCTATAGTATGACATTTTTTTGACGACATGCTATAGTATGCCTTTTTTTTGACCACATGCTATAGTATGACATTTTTTTGACGACATGCTATAGTATGACTTTTTTTTTGACGACATGCTATAGTATGACTTTTTTTTTGACGACATACTATAGTATGACTTTTTTTTGATGACATACTATAGTATGACTTTTTTTTGACCACATAATGTAGTATGACTTTTTTTTTGACGACATGCTAAAGTATAACTTTTTTTTGACGACATGCTATAGTATGACGTTTTTTTGACGACATGCTATAGTATGACTTTTTTTTGATGAAATGCTATAGTATGACTTTTTTGATGACATGCTATAGTATGACTTTTTTTTGACGACATGCTAAAGTATAACTTTTTTTTGACGACATGCTATAGTATGACGTTTTTTTGATGACATGCTAAAGTATAACTTTTTTTTGATGACATGCTATAGTATGAGTTTTTTTCGACGACATGCTAAAGTATAACTTTCTTTTGACGACATGCTATAGTATGACTTTTTTTTGACGACATGCTATAGTAAGACTTTTTTTTGATGAAATGCTATAGTATGAGTTTTTTTTTGACGACATGCTATAGTATGACTTTTTTTTGATGACATACTATAGTATGACGTTTTTTTGACGACATGCTATAGTATGACTTTTTTTTGACGACATGCTATAGTATGACTTTTTTTTGACGACATGCTATAGTATGCCTTTTTTTTGACCACATGCTATAGTATGACTTTTTTCATACTTCATACTTTTATTGCAAATATCTATTAGATTGAATCTTCCATACACATAGAGTTGTCATCCCTTTAAAATCTTTTCAGCATCAAAAACTTCTGCTTAGCGTTATTGTTTTAAAATTATATGTTAAATGTAAAAATGAGAAACTTTAAACGTTAATTAACCACAAGACTCTATGTTCTCTCATCTCATCAACACCAAAGCAGACATTTGTGTCCCAACTTTCAGTAAAAACCTAATATTTTACGGAAACATAAAGTTATAACAACTAATAGATAAAAAAAATACATAAAGTATTGCAACACTTTTCTTAGAGCTGCTGCGGAACAAAGCTAAATTGAGGAAAATTTAGGTTTGGGAATACGTCCGTTGCAGCTGTGATTGATGGATCGACGCCAGCTTTTCATAAACAGGGTGTGTCCTGTGCTGCTCAAAATAACCATGACTCATAACCAAAAGTAAGGAAATGTAAAAAAAAAATGATCAAGAAAAAAAAATCATCTCAAGGGTGACAACACGTTTTTAAGCTCTTTGTTGTTATATGTTTCGCTTGGTCTGTGTAAATGTTTATTTGTCTTTCTTTCTCTTCCTTGGCTAAATGACGGTTCATGAACCATAATTATACGTCCGATTTGGCAGGGTCGTCTCTACATGCTGATTAAATAAAGCTCCAATTACAGTAAAGCCGTTTGGTGTCATAGCGTTACAGCCCAGACACTTCTGGCTCGTCTTTATTTCTTTTTTGGGTCATATACTGAATAAGCTTCATAGTCTGATAGGCTGATTGTATAATTATTCTAAATATGAAGTTGTTATCACGCTTTGCTCGGCCTTGTCTCACTGTTGTTGAAGCAGAAATAAATCAATTGCAAGGACTTTGTAGTTTGTTTAGCGAGTCGGCGGAAAACCTCTCCCTCACTTAGCCTCTGTGTAACTCTCTTTTTTGTTCAGAATCACGCAGTTTGTGAAGGTTTATTGGAAATCCTTTCTACTGGAATCGTAAAGATAAGCCGATTGTAGGCATGACAATTAAACATTCTCTGAAAAGACTAAACATAACTGCACATGAGAGGAAAGCAAGAGACGTGGGTGGGCGGATTTTTTGGTGAAGGTTACGTATTTCTACAAAGTGCATTATGTACAGGTTTATGTTTGGTATGTGTGTGTTTGTGTTGGAGGGGAAGGGTAAAGAAAAAAAGAGAAAGAGCCTGACCAGGTGTCCTGTGTGTGAATAAGCCAACATCAACAGCAGTAATGCCAGGGCGACTGCCAGCAGCTCCCAGACGGAGCGTCGCAGAGCTCTGCCAAACACGGCCCACTCTCTGAGAAACCGCAACTGGTGGGACGCCTGCGGGGATCACACACACACACACACATGCACACACACACACAAAGACAACAAGAACAATTAGTTTTTGTTTGGATTACTTTAAAACTTCAAACATATTGCAACTTTCGCCCTTTTGGCTGTCGCTTTAATGATAAAACTACATCAGATTTATTCAGCAGATGCTTCTGTCTAAACACTCGCATGTTTCTCCCCCCAACACACACCTACACACACCGTAGCCACAGCCAGAAGCCCGGTATTTGCTGAGGACGGTGGCCGGCAAACGACAAAATGCTGCAAACATGGAAATGACTCAAAAAAACAGCAAGAAACAAAATGCACAAGCAATCACAGAAACGCTGACAGAGCCACAAAATATGCTGCAAATATCAATATGCACAAAAACTCAAAACAACTGCAAGAGAAGATTTGCTGCACCTTCACTCATTTTTCCTCACATTCGCTCCCTTTTTTCTTTCCTCCACATCTTCCTGGTTTATACTCAGTCTGCACTCAGCCTGTCATCTCTCTGACCACCATGGGTGTGGTAGTGGGGGGAAAAGTAGACCTGAATACCCAGGGATGAGTATGAGACGACCCATGAAAATCCTGTTTTTATTCCCTTTTTTTTATTTTTTGGTGAATGAATGAGTTCATCTGTGTTAATATTGTGTCAAATATGTTTACACTATCCTTCAAAAGTTTAGGGTCACTTCGAAATGTTCTTATTTTTGACAGAAAAACACAGTTTTTTCATGAAGATAACTTGAAACTAATCAGAAATACACTCTATACATCGCTAATGTGGTAAATTACTATTCTTACTGGTGTTTGGTGCATCAATATCTACATAGGTGTATAGAGGCCCATTTCCAGCAACTATCACTCCAGTGTTCTAATGGTCTAATTGCTCATTGCATCAGAAGGTTAATGTAATAACATTTTCTATTCATTTTACAACTCATGGTGGCAAATAAAAGTGTGACTTTTGAACAGTAGTGTATAACACCGTGAATAAATGAACTTTGAGCTATAGTTCTATAATGGACATTCTGGGGGTTTCCTCTTTGAGGTGCAAAATGGTTTTAAGGCCATATGCATCAATTCCAGTCATGAGTTAAACAACCAGTCATTAAAATCTGCAGCTTAAAACACCATTTTGCTTGTTAATTTTTAAATATTTGTGCTTCCATGGTTAATATTAAGTGTCCAATTTGTGGAGACGATGTTGCAGAATGAAAACTGTGGTTAAATTAAATTAAAACACGCTAACATTAGCTGATATTCTGATATTGTAATAGATGACAGCCAAGTGTTTAAAAAGTACATAAAGGAAAACTCTCTTTTTTGTGCGTTTTTGATATTTTCAACACTTTTCTTTTGCATTTGTTTTGAGTGTGTAAGTCTTTACCTCTGCTTTTGCTTCTGTGATTGCAGCATTTTTCTCCTGCAGCATTTATTTTAGTGTTTGTGTGTTTTTGGTTTTGCGTCATTTGTGTGTTTGCAGTATTTTCACCTGTGGGCCACTGTAGCTGAGGTCTGGGAACACGATAACATCTTTGCAACAAGCTCCAACCATCAAGACATGTTGTGAACCAACAAATAGTTTGTCCAGATTATCTAAACCACTTTATCTGGACTCTCCACTGACAGCGGAGGCACCTGAAATGGAAAGATCTTTGGATCTAATCTTTGGTTTTTAAAAAGGATAAAAGCATCAAGAACGTCCAGACTCTGTTTGCAGCGGGTGAAATGCATCATCAAAACATTTCACACCTGAACCATCGACTGTTTGCTCCACTTCCATCAGGGAGATGATGCAGAGGCCACCAGCGGACCGAGGGAAAGTTTATTATCCTCCTGCGGTTTCTCTGCTGAACTCTAATAACCTCTAACAAACTGCACAATTTACTCCTCACGTCACTTTCTGTAACATATTGCAATACTTTGGCACTTTATGCCTAAATTTTATGGAGCTACATTTGTTTCTATGTTACGCAATCAAACAGAATAGGTTTGCAAACAAAGATTTTAAAGCAGTAATAAGTATAAAGAATCAAAGACTGTTTTATTAATTAAAATCTATGATGATTTTTTTGCAAATCAAAAGCTGAGACTTGTGGCCGAGGGAGCTCCACTGAAATCTATAAGACATTTCTATTGGTTTCAGGTTCAGATTTTGATTTGCAAAAAAAAAAAAAGAAAATTGTGGACTTGCATTTTAATCAATCATTTATTTTACTTAAAACAAGATAATTTTGATTCTAGTCTCGATACGTTTGTCTAAAATCTTTGCAAACCCCTTCTGTTTAATTGCATGATTCAGAAACAAATGGAGCTTCATGAAATTGCACCGTTTAGATGCCAACTGCAGTATTTGTACTAGTACAATGACAAAGTTCTTGCTACTGATTCTTATTGTATAATCTAACAAAAAAAAAACCCATGGTTCCTAATGAAGCTGCTTTTGTTGGAGCCTGTTTTCAACTGAAGGTTAAAACTAATTTGCTGCTCTATTACCAGCAGTAGATGAGTATATATGGAATTAACTCAAAATAAACTAGTGTGTTCATTGTGAGGAAGGAACATGCCAGAGTGGCTCAGTGAAGTATTTTAAATTGTGTTTTAATTATTAAGAGGAATAATCTATCAAGTAAGTGAGATTTAGAGATAGATTCATGTTGGTTTGGGTCTTGTTGTGGGAATTATTAGTAAAATAAGATCAAATATCATCACTAAACTATGAGAAACGTGTGTAAATGTGGCCGACCTGGTCCTTTTCTTTTGTCTTGGTGACTAAGGCCTAGTCAACATGAACACAGGGATTTTTTGAAACTGAACTTTTATGACCCCCAGTTAAAAAAAAAAAAAAATCCACCTCATACAACAATGTCATGCACATGCCAAAGCAGTAGGTGGCGATAACAGGAAGCCATTTAACCAATCACAAATCTCCATGGATACAACTTCCTGTTTACGTCAAACAATGTTAACAAGAAATTGTGTTTTATTTTTTTCCCCATCCACACATGACTGCTGAAACCAGACTTTTTGAAAAAGTTCACCCAGTTTTCACCAGTTTACAAAACACTCTTTACTAAAAGCTACAAAAATCCAAGTAAAACTTGTAATAAACCGGTAATATATGCTGCTCTTTTAACTTTCTCTCTTACCTTGAGCACCAGGACGAACAGCAGCATGGCAGACATGACCGTGTACATTTGACTCTGTTTGGCCAGTGGGTAGAAGTCGGTGAAGGTGTCCCGCGGGTGCTTCAGGTACGACGCCCACTGCTGCTTGGCCATCGTGCAGCGGCTCAGGTGCAGCCCGCACACGGACGCAGCCAGAGCCAGTTTACAGACGCCCAGGAGTCTCCAGGCTGACAGAAGATAACCAGAACCTTCTCTGAGGAAGCCCAGGATCCCCCGCACCAGGAAATACAACACCAGGCCAAGGAGGACGATCTGGAAATCAACGTTAGAACAAAATGATGCCATCATAGAGACTGTTCTCGCTGCCTCTATCCCCAGAAATACTGAGGTTGGGAAGAGGTCATTCATGTCCTCTGCTTTGTCTTCCTCGAACAATCGTCAGAAATCACTTCAGCAACTCGTCTCCATTACTGATTTTAAAACACAGCTCATTGGCTTTTTATTGTCTAATTTTGCAATGTGTAATGTTTTATATTTTATGTGTAATATTTTCCAGGCCTTGCTTGAAAAAGAGATCATTTAATCTCAAGCAACATGCATGACTGAATAAAGGTAAAATAAAATATGTGTGGAATATTTGTCCCAAAGGGTTGCTAAGGGTTACCATGAGAAGGAGCTGCAAGTCCAGGCCCGTGATTGGCCACAGGGTGATGACAAGGAGGTCGAGGTCGGACTGAGCGCGCTCAGAAACGGGGAACTCGAACAGGAAGGAGAAGACAGCGAGGAGGTTGGTGTTGATGTTGTAGAGCGAGAACTCCACAAACAGTGCATGGGTCCTGTGAACGCACACATACACACACACACACACACACACACACACACACACACACACACACACACACGCATCCAAAAGTTAGTCAAAGAGTTCCACAAGGTTCTGCACTTGGACAAATACAATTCCGCAATGCTATTAGAAAACTAATTAACTTCCATTGTTATGCAGACGAAACCATTGTGAAATTACAATAATCAGCCACATCCTGTCTCAAAACAGCAGTTGAGCTGACCTGGCTGGACGTGACAAGCACGCACACAGAGAAAAACGCCCATAATAGTCCAGGATAAGATCAAGAGTCAAGATATTTCACTTCCTGTTTTGGCTGTGTGTATTTTATTTCTCTTCTTAAAGGCTCAGCTGGTTGTTTCTGTCACAGGAAGGTTTATTTGCTTTAAAAAAAGCACTAACTGATTTTAGTTCAAAAGACGCAGCTCGGTCGGTGTGTGTGTGTGTGTGTGTGTGTGTGTGTGTCAGTGAGCACCGACACACATTTTTCATTAACTTTCCTGGCCCTTCCCTCCTCTGAACACTAATACCAAATGTGGTATTAACCAGATTAAAAGTTTGTTTATCTCATCACTTATCGTTCTCAGAACAAAATGTTGAGAGTGAGCCAACCTTTTGGGTGCATTCTTTGCTGGATTGTTTTCTATTTTTAAGTTTGATGCGGTATCAATTTCCATGTGCAAGTTTTTAATGACAGCAGACCAGATGGGAACTGCACCTCAGGGACAGTAAAACCCTCCACCCTCGATTTTCTAACGCCATGAATATGCATGGTTCAGTTTTATTCTGGTCATAGTGGAATTGTGCACTGATGCACGCTGAGTTTCCTCCTTAGCATCAAGCCCCTGAACTATGGACCAACCTGCCCAGTGAGATCAGTGAGTGAACTCTTCCTTTTAAAAGCATAAACGTATGTAACCATACCTTGTCCTGTATATTTAACATCTAGGATTTCATTATTCTCGAATTTGCTGCAACTCAGACTTATAAACACCTGCAGTTTGTCTTCACAGCCCTGATCTTCCCCCTACGCTACCTGTAGTTGAGCCAGTGAAGCTGCTGCAGCTGCTGTAAGGAGGATGAAGCCTCGTCCAGGCTTCTGTTCAGCTGGAGGATCAAATCTCTGCTGTTATTCACCCTCTTCTGACCTAAATGCCATGCCCTGCAAGGATGAGAAGTAATATAGAAAAAAGGAACATTACACATCACAGAAGATCAGATATATTCTATTATATATATATATATATAAAATACTTAATAATGTATATAATAATGTGTGCAATATTCTACTTAACTACTTCATACCATGTGCACTTTTACAAGAACCATGTAGCAATAAGTGTGTATAGGTACATTTATTTTTTCATCATTTCTTATGTATTTATTTTCTCAATGTCAGTGTATTTATTTATTATAATTTTTTTTTACATATTGCTCTTCTGTTTGTGTGTCTATAGTTTTATCACAGTGCTGTATATGACGTGTTGGAGCTTCAATTTCCCTGAGGGAACCTCCCAAAAGGACGAATAAACGTGTGTGTAATCTAATTTAATCTCATCATATAAAACATAGGCTGAAATTTAACCTAAAAGCTAACGTGACGCCTGTGTTGTCACAGAATTTAAACGCTGGCCTTACCAGTTTGCATCGGTGATGCTGACCACTGTAAAATTCTCAGTGTCATTAGACGTGACCCAACCATGTCCCCAAATACTGTTTGACCTGGAATCGTCTGCAACTGAAAAAAAAACAACACAAAGTTTAATTAAAATCTAATTAAACATTAAATTGCATGAATCAATTCATTCCCCATGATGAGTTTTATTTAGATTAGTATGATTTTTACCCCATGATATTTGCACAAATATGCAAGCAGCAACTATAACAGCCATTAAAATGCTATTTCTGCAAAGAAAATACTACAAAACGGCAAAAATAGATATATAACATGATTGTTAGTGACTCAACTGATATAATTATATGCGTGAAATTTCCACTCGATGCTACTGGTCGACAGACAGAAATAAAGGAAAAAGTCTCTCCATAAAATCTATTTTTCATGTGTACAGACTGTGAGTTAGAGAGGGCTTTTGTTCGATCAGTGGAGACCCAGAGATTAAGCTCCAAGCAGCAGGCTCATAACAAAGTAAAGACCTCTGTGACCACAGTGCAATCTCACCCTGTATGTCACGGATTTGTCGGAGCCTAAGCGTCCCGAGTAAAACACTTCCTGTGTCTCTTAAGAGGGCCGAGTCGTCCAGCAGGCGCGGTAACAAGGACCCGTTGAGCCACATCAGGACGTCGTCTCGGCTAAAAGACAAAAGCAGAGGATTTGAAGGAGCACATACCGACGCTGTAATCTCTATATAAATACAAGATGTTTGTGTTTACAAAGGATAGAAGACACTGTGGATCGGCTCTGTTTAAAATAAACAGGAGTTATGGACACAGTTATGGCTTCGCTTGAAATGCCTCTTTTGATTTGAATAAGATAACGTGATAACGTAAGTCAAGTCTCTGGGGTGCAGGGGAAAACTGGAGCCTGGTCATGGGAGCAGCCTCAGAAATATTTGTGTTAAGGACTCCACATACTAATAAGTGGCAAAAGAGCTTCAGCACAAGTGGACAAGCAGAAGGTCATCCTTGAAAATTACATTTTATTCTCAGTGAGCCATTAATTAAAAGTGGAATACGTTAGGATTTTTTTAAATCAAAATTATTTACATATTTTTCACTGACCCACCACAATATCTTCAGGTAAGGTCAAGTGGAGAACTTGTGTGTGTGTGTGTGTGTGTGTGTGTGTGTGTGTGTACATGTACATGTACCTGTTGATAGATTTAATTTTTGCACCATTCCAGCTACAGTGGAATTGGTGGTCCTCCCAGAAACATTAGAGATTGAGGTCCTCACTACATGATAAAGACGTGTGTGTGTGTGTGTATGTGTGTGTGTGTGTGTGTGTGTGTGTGTGTGTGTGTGTGTGTGTGTGTGTGTGTGTGTGTGTGTGTACATGTACATGTACCTGTCGATAGATTTAATTTTTGCACCATTCCAGCTACAGTGGAATTGGTGGTCCTCCCAGAAACATTAGAGATTGAGGTCCTCACTACATGATAAAGACGTGTATGTGTGTATATGTGTTTGTATATGTGTGTGTACCTGCTGATGTTGTGATACTCAGGTGTGTGTAGTGCTCGTTGCAGCTGTGTTCTCAGTCTCAGGCTGTGTGTGTCTTTGGCCGAGTCCGAATAGTTGAGGAGCAAAACCACCAACAGGAAAAACATGTAAACCAGGAAATTCTGAAAATGAGAACAAACAATTACATTACAAACAAAATACAGGGAACATTTATAATATATATAAAAAATATCCTGTCTGTTATCTGTGGTGTCTTTCTCACTCACCTTCAGCATGGTGTGCAGCATGTGGACTTTGCGGGCCTGGTGCCGGGCCTGGGACAGAGCAAAACCCTGCGGTGGTCTCACCCTGGGGACCCGCTGGACCACTCTCTCCACCCGGGGAAACTCCACCAGCACATCCTGGTCCTCCGGTCGCAGCCGACGCACCCACACCACGTAGTAAACAGCCTCACACAGCACCTGAGGAACAAAGGAGGCATTACTGCTGTTAGGAAACAGCTGGACTGAATGTAATGAACTGCTGATGTGAAACTAACAAACTCACAACTGAGATTTGAAAGAAAAACAACTTTATAACTTGATAACTTTAAATTAATCAGAAATACACTCTATACATCACTAATGTGGTAAATGACTATTCTAGCTGCAAATGTCTGGTTTTTGGTGCATCAATATCTACATAGGTGTATAGAGGCCCATTTCCAGCAACTATCAGTCCAGTGTTCTAATGGAACAATGTGTTTGCTCATTGCATCAGAAGGTTAATGGATGATTAGAAAACCCTTGATGCTAACATGTTAGCACAGCTGGAAACAGTTTAGCTGCTTAGAGAAGCTAGAAAACTGACCTTCCTTTGACAAAAGCAAACATTTCATATTTTTTCTAAACTTTTTTCTAACCTTGACTATTTTTTATTCATTTTACAACTCATGGCGGTAAAGAAAAGTGTGACTTTTCATGGAAAACACAAAATTGTCTGGCTGATTCTGATTTTACTACTTATAGGTATGTCAGTCAGTCATTTTCTATACCTGCTTATTCCTCATTAGGGTCACATGGTCTGCTGGAGCCAATCCCAGCGCGTTACGGCGAGAGGCAGGGATACACCCCAGATGGTCGCCAGCCAATCGTGGGGCACACACACCATTCACTCACACACTCACACCTACAGGCAATTTAGAGTCTCTAATTAACCTCAGCATGTGTTTGGACTGTGGGAGGAAGCCGGAGTACCTGGTGAAAACCCACGCAGACACGGGGAGAACATGCAAACTCCACACAGAAAGGTCCCAGACCCAGGACCAAGGAGGTCTTGAACCTGTGACCTTCTTGCTGTGAGGCAACAGCACTAACCCCATGTGTTTGGGGAAAAAAGGGACATTTTTGTTTGAGTCTATTAACTACTGACATTTTCCCCAAATCCCAAATAAAAATATTGTCATTTATTTTTACAGAAAATGACAAAGGGTCAAAATAACAAAAAAAGATAGAATGTGTTCAGACCTCAAACAATGCAAAGAAACAAGAAATCCAGAAATCAATATTTGGTGTAATAACCCTTATTTTTAATCCCAGCTTTCATGCATCTTGGCATGTTCTCCTCTTTGAGCAGAATGAGGTTTGCATGTGTTAAAATTCAACAGAGGCTGTGATGGAATGTCTGGAATACATGTAGAGATGCTGATTTCAGAATAAAATATGTCAAATGTTTACTCTCCTTTTAGATGTAGATTTAGTCTCTGTTAACTCCCGAGGGACTTATCGACTCTTTAACTTCACTTTCACTCACTAGTTGTGGACTAAGTCTGTTTTTTTGTTTGCTGCTGAGCATTTATCAGAGCGGATTCACTGAAAATCAAGGTTGATTCGAGCTGTGAGAGGGAATCAAAGCTGTAAAGCTGGAAGCAGGATTGTTTTTTCAAACAACATACAGCCCTTTGATCCATTATTCACATACATATATTAAAAGGTACAGAATAAGGTTTTTACTTGACAGCAATTTGATATGAATACATAAAAGAATGTTTATGTGTGGTGCAACAACATCTATGAATATAAATGTGTTTGTGTCCTACCTTTATCGGCTCCAGCAGCAGACAGGAGCACAGGAAGCTGGCAAAACAGGAGATGAGCCACATCATGGCCACGTTTTGACTGAATCCATGGCCCGCCAAAATTGAAATGCTGTTCGCCAGCACAATCCCGGCCCAGCTCCCCCACAGGGCGGCACGGCCACACCAGGGAGGGAAACGTCTTGGACGACATACGTCAGTCACGACTGGGGGAGGAAAGAAGGGAGAGGAAATTAAAAAGGAAAAAGAAATACTGAAAAAGTAAAGTGAAAAGAAAGAAGAGACGAAGCTCTTCGAGACGAAGTAAGATCCCAAAAGAATGAAGAATGAATGTCTGAATTCTGACTTTTATCTGGAACAAAGTAAAAAAATACCTCTTTAACATGAGAAAGAAATGATTTTTATGGTAGAAGTTTAAGCTAAAACCTTTTTTTATTTAATCCAGAAAAAATGCAGAATTTATCAGTGCCCCTAATTAATTTTTTTCAGATTTTTTTCTCAGAACTGAAAAAATGGAAATTATTCATTGTAGAAAAAAGTCAGAATTCTCACTTTAATGCCACTTCTGACTTTAATTTCAGAACTGAATTTTTGTTTTTATGGGGTTAACATTTTTTATTCATTCTAGAAAAAAGTCTCAGAACTCTGAAATTAAAAAAAAAATCTTCTGAGAGACAGAAAAAATAATTTTACCATTTAAATTCAATTTTTGTCATTCCAGAAAAAGAGGAAGAACTCCTACTTTAATCTGAATTCTGAGAATTAAAGTCAGAAATTTGGTTTTCTGAAGATCTCTGTCTCTGTCAGGAAGATTCATCAATGGGAATGAAAAACCTGCAAATCCTCATTGAAATGATACTAAACACAATTTTATAAAACAGTGAAAAATGTCCTAATCATTAACCCAAAGCAGACGATGCCCTTTAATGTTTGATGAACACATACGTTCTTAATGTGTCAAAGGTTATGAATATTTCATAGGAATATGTATTTTTTTTACAAACTTGTCTAATGAATTTGTTTTTGACGATAACATTTCACAAACGTTTGAATTCTTCACCTGCAATAACTTCAAAGTTCACACAATAAAGTGAGTGAATTAACAATCGAGTTTCCCGCAGAACAATAAATAATTATTTTCTTTTCTCTCTCAACAACAAAGGAGTGGTTTTGCTTATTAAATATTCTGGTTCCACATCAAAACTGAAGTGAAGGCTAGAAACACAGCAGCCAGTACAGGGCTGAAGAAAAGGAACACAGTCCATGTAAATAAATCATTATTTATATGGAATTTGTTTGTCCTGCATTAACCCCTTGACCTCCAGCCCTTTTTTAGGTTTAGGACATACCCATAGTCAGTAGGGTATATCTGGAATAAACACAGAGATGTTGGTCGACACTAAACGACCATTTATTGATCTCAAATAAAAGTTTTTATCCCAAAACAGCAACAAAAAAACACATTTTTTGTTTGTCGCTTCAAACAAGCGACTTTTTACTTTAGTGTTTTTTGGCTGCTAGTTTACTGAGTTTTTGTCATAAAGCTACACTGATGGTACCGTTGGACTCGTCACAGTCTCAGCTTTCATATGAGATGTCATTTGTTTGTATAACATGAACCATCAGAGTGCTAGCCATCAAAATGTGGTGAGTGGGTTGGCTTTATGATCGTATACCGATTTTCATATTTGTTAATTAATTAGCTTGGTGTTGGAGTTGTGTTTGGTGTGTGTAAATATGACTTATATGTGCTTATAGTGGAGTTTCTCCTGTTTAATTTGATGTATAGCTTCACTATATTTGTACATGATTAGTGGAGCAATCTCCAAAATCCCCTGTGGGGGGGGGATCCTGGAGTTTAACGGGTTAATGATCAGACATAAAAAAGCAGCAAAACACGCTGAGCAACAATAGAGCAGTTTGCAGACATTTTAGTTTTGTTTTTACAATGATTTTACTGTTAAAGCTATTTAAATGATCTTTTTATACTGAGTCGTCTTGCAAAATAAAAGACTTCTGACTCCAGAGTAGCAGGGACAATAACACAAAGAGAAATAGACTTTTATTTGCCAATATATTCGTCTGCTGAGAAGAAAATCAACTGCTAAAAACAATACATAGTAGAGTGCCTGAAGACACGCACGTGTACACACACACACACACACACACACACACACACACACACACACAGACCTGTATTGGAGGTGAAAGCAGTTTTCGGTGGGTCTCTTCTGACAGATTCTAGAGGAAGAGGCTCATTCAGCTTCTGGAGAAGAATCACTTCTGTCTTATCTCCAAAAATGCTCGACCTGACACGTGGGGAATTGAAATAACTGTTGAATCCTCTGCATCGTCGCGAAATTAACGGGAAAATTAATCAAATATTAGCTTGTTGCTCAACTTACAGGTCAGCCATCTCACTTTCATCTGCCTGAGGGAAGAAGTTCTGTCCGTCTGTCAGGATGTGTTTGATCAGGTCCTCGTCTGAGTGTAAAAACGTAACTTTAGTGAGGTCATGGAAGAACGTGTTTTAATATGACAAGAAGCTGCATAGTTAAAAAAACGCAACACTTTGTGCTTTGTTCACCTGAAGAAGTGAAATATTTGTTGCGTTGTTCAGTCCCCTCCTCCTCGTCGGGGTTAAAGGTCATATCCACACCCAGGTGCCTGCTCCCCTGACCCCTCTTCAGTCTGGGCAGGCCCGCTCCGTGCCCCGCCCCTCCCACCACGGACACGTCACTCAACAGCTCCGGCCAATCCCTGTCCTCCGTCTCCTCCTCGGCCATGGCCCAGCTCTCCACACTGAAACACACAGCGAGAGGCGTTTATCAGCAACTCCAGCACATTCATCACTTACTCTAATTGTTTCTCTGCCCGAAGTCTGTGTAACGCTATAATACATGTGGTCTAAGTTTGTCACGCCACATAAAAACATGGTATTAACCACCCAGCCAAATGTTAATGATTAAGAAAAAAAAAGGCTGCATATTCTGAAAGAACAAACTGAACAGGCTGACTCACACTTATACACACAAAACATTAAAAACAGACAATGACACAGACTTTGATTGTAGTGTTGGTCATTGTGCATAATTCAAAATTTGGGTTTAAACTAAAAGGCATGTTAATAATTACTGCAGTAGCAGATATTATTATGCACGGCTGTGCCCTTTACAACAGTAGAAGAGCATTTTAAAACTGTAGAGATTTGTATTCTTATTTTATTTTCATTTCAGCTAGATCCTTTCATGGGAAACGAAATGCAAATAGAAACACAAGGCTATTTGATTTTTTAATGAAAATGACTAAAGAATACAACAATGATAATAATTTATCTTCATCAAATTGAAATCAAATCATCTGGGCTTTGTCTATACCTTAAAAAGGCTCATAAAGGCCAAAATATTGAATACACTGTATATGTATGAGGAAATATTTTTCTTAGGGCCTAAAGAAATGAGTGATACTTATTGTTCACTACTGCCTATTTTAGGTTTAATTGCTTATGAGATAAATGTGGACTTATTTCAGTAAAAATGACCTTTAAACAAGCCACTTTTCATAGAGTTCTCCTATTCAATCTTATCCTCATGTTATTTGGCAGTTATTCTGCTTGTAATTCGACATGGCATTTGGCTTCCAATTAGTTGGATTATGATAAATCTGAAACAAATATCATGGCAGAAGACCAACTCACCTTTTGGTTGATGGAGTCGGCAAATCGACATTGGTTTCTTCTGAATTGGTCTGAGAAACAGAGAGGAAGAGGTGGATGATCAATAGATCGAGACACTAATAACCTCACCGGGGAGAAGGAAACATTTTTCCTTGTCTCACCAAAATGTTAATTTCCTTTCTAAAGTAATCACTCGCCCAAAACATTGGATTCATTTCAATTCCCAGATAAATTAAAAAAAACACTTCAAGGCCTCTGAACCTTAACCACATCAACCTGATTCGATTTAGTCTAAGTCCAGTTTTACCCTCGCGGGACTTTACCTCGCCATTAAAAAACAGGAAGGAACTTCCGGCCATGGAGTTGTCCAGGAAGTCATCAATCTCCACCGACTCCTGGTCCACTTGTGGCGGCACCTGCTCCACAGACACACACTAACACACACACACACACACACACACACAGAAAATATTCAGCTGCTTGGCTGATGGGAGTGACTGGAAAACCTTAATCGCGTTTCAGTCCCCGACAAGTGTCACCTTGCTGCGGCTCATTCTGAAGAGCGTGAAGACGAGCAGGTACAGAGGGTAGGCGATCAGACAGGTCACCACGCCTGCTGCTACCGTCTCTCCATCTAATGAAGACAACTGAGACACGGCCCGACGGCTGCAACGCAGAAGGACACAGAGATGTCAAATCAGAGGAAAGTTGCAATGGCGACCAGAGCTGTAGCCAGGATACTTCAAATAACATTCAATATACAATACAGTGGTGTACTGAGTCATATTGAGGCTGTAATGTGACTTAATATATTAATGCCATGTTTACTCATATCCAAACATCCAAATCAAGGCCTATTATTGATAGATTATTCATTCTGTGACTGAACATGACTTTAAAATAGTCGTATTCATTGCATGTACTTTCACATCTTAGCTATTGTTACATTTACAGTAAGTTACAGCAGCAGCTTCTCTATTGGCCATCTGTTGCATGTATCTGGAGGCTGCCTCACTATTCTCTTAGAATATTACACCACCGTTCAAAAG